>CM074733.1:153849426-153934426 GCA_037367245.1 Phrynocephalus guinanensis | reverse complement strand
AACAAAAAAATGAACCGACTAATTTTTGCGAAATTTCACGAAAAACGGAAACGAGCCGAAACGGACTGCCTCCGACACACGACAACTCGAAAACGTCATTTTCCCGAGTCGTGCCCATCTCTACTGCTGATATGCCAATCTGAACTGCACTTTAATTTCTTCATTAGTGCTTATTCCAAACAGTTCTTCTTGTAATGTGCCATCCAATTATTTAATGTCACCATATGGATTGATAATCCCCTGTGGTATTTCCATAGTCAAAACATCCTCAAACCTGGTTTTAAAGTCTGTGTGAAGAACACTTAAATGTTGAATGTAGACCAAAACATCATCATCCTGGACATTTGCAGGAGCTCCAATGCAGGAGCTCTCCCTGGCAACCAGGCCATTTTCAGAGACGTCCTGCTGAGCTGTCACTGGCTGGACCCCTTTAAAAATGGCCCGGTTGGCACCAGGTGGTTGCCCTGGTGCCGACTGGGCCATTTTTAAAGGGGTCTGGCCCATGACAGGGCGGCAGGACCTCTCTGAAAATGGCCCAGCTGCCAATGTAGGAGCTCCACCCTGTCAACCGGGCCATTTTCAGAGAGGTCCTGCTAAGCTGTCACCGTCCAGACCATTTTAAAAATGGCCCACGGTTGGCACCAGGAGGTTCCCCTGGTGCCAACTGGGCCAGTTTTAAAGGGGTCCAGCCCATGACAGGGTGGCAGGACCTCTCTGAAAATGCTAGGGAGGGCAGCTCAATCTCTGGAACAGCCCTCCCTAGCATTTTCACAGGACTCCTGCTGGGCTGTTAGTCACTGGACTGCTTTAAACCTGGCCCAGTCGGTACCAGGGGGACCCCCTGGTATGGACTGGGCCAGGTTTAAAGGGGTCCAGTGATTGACTGCCCGGCAGGAGCCCTCAGAACATGGGCCGGGAGGACAGCCCACAATCGCTGCAACTTTCCTCCTCCCGACCTGTTTTCTGAAGGCTCCTGCTGGGCTGTCAATTGCTGGATCTGTTTAAACGTAGCCCAGTCTGTACCGGGGTTCTCCCTGATACTGACTGGGCTGGATTTAAAGGGGTCCAGGAACTGAGAGCCCGGCAGGAGTCCTCAGAAAATGGTGGAGGAAAGGGCAGGCTTTTAAAACCCTTTTCCAGCCAAAGCCAGTGCTACAGCTGATTGGCGGCACTGGCTTCTGGAGGGGAAAAAAGTGGTGGTTTCCCCACACCAATTCGAAGGGAAACTTTCCGCATAGGAATGCATTGCTTCAATGCATTCCTATGGGAAAACGAAAAATGAAAGGAACGAAGCGGAAATTTCTGTTTCTTTTCGTTTCGTGGTTCTTTGATGGGTCAGTTCGTTATTCATTTTGTTAGGAAATGAACTGAATAACGAATAACGGAATAAATAAAAAATTCATTTCGTGCCCATCTCTAATTACAACACTGTAATATAATACAAGGTACTAAATAAAATACAAAATACAGTACAGTACAAACTACAAAATATAGTACAGTACAAAGAACAATAGCCTGCATTTGAAAACTGTTGTGGCAGGTGCAGAGAAGGGGGTAAAGCCTCCATGGAGGGGGTTGTTTTAAAAACTGAGAAATGGGAAGAACCCCAGCTAGAGTAGAGGACAGGGGAAGCCTCCGTGGAGGTGGTTTTTTTGATGGGGTGATGGGTGGGTGGGTGTATCCTTGTTGCAGTGGTCGTGGCAGGGATGATGTGGAGAGGCCCCATGGAGGCGGCCTCTTTGGAGAATTGGGTTGATAGGGGTGGCAACTGTCCATGCCTTTACTGAGTCTGTCACCCTTCCTTCAACTCTGCTGCTGTTGCCTGAAACAGAAACTGAAACAGACAATCATTCACTTCCAGCAGGAGGAGGGAGAGGGAGAGGGAGAGATGCCATTGGCTTACAGCACTTTTGGTTATGTGACACACATGAGAGTGCTGGTATATCAAGACCCTGCTTCTTTATAAGGCAAAAATGTTCAGACATTTTTCTTGTTAATCTAAATGCTCATAAACCAAGTTACTTGTTAGGGATGACTATAATTAGAGTTGGTTTGAGTTTCAAACGACCATGATTTGGGTACAAATATCTGTCATGTGGCTGCAAAACATGAGTCCCCATCTTTTACAAAACGTACTTTAAAAACATGCACATGGTGAGGATCAGGTTCCAAAAAAAATGATGCAATATCCCCACCCTGCACACACAATGCAAAATGGACTTTAAAGGTATGCACACCACAAGAACCAGGTCCCTACCTTTGCGCCACTTGAGAAATGCACCACAAAGTTTAAAAATTTCCTAGCATTGCTGCAAAAACTTTCAAAAATGGCACCAAACAATTTGTGTTAGGTGTAAGACATTTACAGAATGCCTAAATGTTGATGATGATCTCCCTAAATGGGGTCTGCTCACGTAGACCCCCATTTACATTTCATGGACCCCCAATTTTTTCTCACTGTCATAGACCCCCCCCCCCGCAAGTTGAAATAGACCCCTGGGGTTCTATATAGACCACTTTGGGAACTACTGCCATATATAGTAGCAGTAATTGTGTGTGCACAATAAAATGGCCTGTTTCAAAAGCTCCAAGCTCAAATTTTTATTATATTTTTCCTCTTTTTTCATAATCTATATTCTTTTGGTGTAGCTTTTAGTGAGGCAGCCTTCATTCCTGGTGGTTGACTGATCCTCTGTCCCAGTGTTGTCAAATAGGCATTCAGCTGAGCTATGGAAAGTGGAAGTAATGGGGCTGTTTCCCAGGCTCTATCAGTATACATCTCTTATTCTCTTTAGCAATGATTGCTATTGCTCTGAAACTGTTCTGGCAGTTTGCACGTAATAAAAGAGTGAAGTGCTTTTTACTGGCTTTTGTGAAGTTGTGCCACTTTTTTCCTTCTTCAACAGAAAAGCAGGAGAAAGGAGGAAATCAAATGCTTAAATGGAATAGAGAACTTTTTTTATTCTCATGGAAGATTGTTCTCCCATACAGGACTATGATTCTATAGTTAGGTCTGTGTCACTGGTCTCTTCCTCCACAAATACAAAGTCTTCTCCTATGAATGGTTGCCCATGACACAGTTCTTCCCACCATGACACCTGATCTTAACACTTCTCATCTCTCTGCTGTAGATTTTCAAAAGAGGAGTCCCTACTGCAAAAGAGACATTTGGTTTCCACTCCATCAGCTTCTTCCTTGTGCCACCAGATGTTGAGAAGGGTAGCTCTGAGCCCAGGCAAGTCCAGGGCTGGGGACTGTTTGTTCGCTAGCCCCGGACGTTTGATGCAAGAGCTGCACACTGATCCAGAGCTTTTGCCCTGGGATGGGAGCCAATATAAGAAGGCTTCCTCCTCTGCCAAAGCCTCTCCACGACAAGAACAGCAGCTCCACCCACCCACGCTAACAAAGGAGAATGAGATTACCTGGTCACTACGGGGCTGAATGGGAATTTTTTGTGGCTATCCTTATTGGCCATGGGTAAGCACACGTTTTCACCCATCCCATTCTCTTTTCATGTGGGCTAGGTATTGTTGTTAATACTCACAGTCACAATCCCTTGAGGTGGGTAGTGCAAGAGGTAATTGTATTCAGGTAGGCCCAAGTAGGTCGCCCTTAAGTTGCAAGACAGCCCTCAATTAAAATTTAAATATCATGTGGAATTGTAGGAGTTAAACAAAGTCAGGAAGTTAATATTAGGCCGATACAAGAGGTGCGATGGGATAGCATATTCCCCCTAGTTGGCACAATGCTGAATAGGTGGGCAGCATCTTCCCAAGGGAGAATCTGCTTGAATACATATTGGTTGGTAAGGGATTATCCCGTGCTATTAACCCTTACATTACGGTTCAGGTCCCCTTAACAGGTTATAAATGTTAGTGGATTGAATTTCAATATGTTATAAATAAAATTGTGGCCCAGTTTAGCCAACCTACAGTTGTCTTACCTCTTCATTTCCTGGGTTTCAGGAGCAAGGGCAAGAAAAGGAGGAGATCTCTAGGCTAAAAACAGAAGAACGTTTCCACTGAGGTAGACATGAGTTCAAAAAGTAGATGAGGAAATGAGATGTTTTGTTGGACAGTAACAGCTACAAAATGTCCCAAGACAGTAAACTAGCTGATAGATCTATCTATCTATCTATTAGAGATGGGCACAAAAAAACAGATGGTGTGGTATAAAAATAAAATAAATAAATAATAAGGAAGGAAAGAAGGAAGCTAAGGTAAAACTTGGGAAGTTGAAGACATATAGTGGAAAACTGAACTTTGGGGGGGGGCACTACAGTACTCCAAACTGTCCCTAGCTGATTCTGACTGCTTAGTGGCATTTAGTTTTGTAGGTAGAACTATTGGGTTTTTTTTAAAAAAAATTATAAAAATAATTCAGGAAGAGTGTTTTGCTTTATAGTCACCATCTGCTATTTGCCATGTTTCAGTCTAATTGTACACTACTGGCTCCTGCTGATGTCAGCCAACAGAGGGAGGGAAACTGAAGAATTAATCCAGATAGAAATAACCAGGGAGGAGGTCCTGGCATGTCTCATTAAACTAAATGCTAACAAATCACCAGGACCAGATTGCATCCATCCACAAGTTCTCAAGGAAGTTAAAGATTAATTTGCTGATGTCAGCTAAGATATACACTCTTTCCCTCAAGTCAGGTGTTGTTCCTGATGACTGAAATGTAGCAAATATAACACCAATCTTCAAAAAAGGATGCAGAGGTGATCCATGAAACTACCGACTGGTGAGTTTGACATGTGTCCCAGGTAAAGTGATGGAAACCATCCTAAAAGATAAAATTAATAGGCACATAGAAGAGAAATAGCTGCTGAAGGAGAGTCAGCATGGCTTCTGCAAGAGCAAATCATGCCTCACTAATCTGTTGGAATTCTTTGCGGGTTTCAACAAGTATGTGGATACGGGAGAGCCAGTTGACATTGTTTATCTGGACTTTCAGAAGGCTTTTTACAAGGTCCCTCATTTAAGGCTCTTGAATAAGCTTGCCAGTTATGGAATCAAGGGGCAGGTCTTGTCCTGGATCAGCAACTGGATAAGGGACAGGAAACAGAGGGTAGCACTAAATGGATACTTCTCCAAGTGGAGGGAGGTAAAGAGTGGAGTTCCCCAAGGTTCAGTATGTCAAGCCCTGCACACAGAGCACACACACAAACAGGGTTCAGTTCTTGGCCAAGATCTTTAGTTGCAAGCCAGGCAAGTTCAAGTCCTTTGCCAACAATCAAGTGCCAGATAAATAACAGAATCCAACTCCCAACAATTAACAGTCCAGGTCAAACCAGAATATCTCACAGAAACCAGATGCCAAGCCCAAGGGAACAGATTAAGTCGTTGTCCAGGAAGCCAGTCCGAAATCAGGAAACAGAGCCAAGGTCAGAGACAGGAACGTGGTTGCAAGTTCAAATGACGCGTTGCTCCCACAGAGAGCTCAAGGTGAGGTTACCAGCTTTATCTCAAAACAGGGAACACATCCTTACTTCTGGAAAGGCTCCTGCTAGTACTCAGGGCTTCCTGACCTGATTCCCCATCTAGCATCAAAGACCCTTTCCCTAGCTCTCCTGGTAGCATGTCTTTGCAGAATCCTGCTCATAGCCCTTCTAGGGGGAGAATATATGTTTTCAGCTGAGTCATCAGACCCAGCTGCCTGCTGACTTGAGCTGCAAGGCTCCTCCAGCAGCTCTTCACCATTTAACCCCTCAGAGTCAGGTTCTATGACAGACAGGGTCCTGGCACAGTACAGGGACCCCTGCTTTTCAAAATCTTCATAAATGATCTAGAAGTAGGAGTAAATAGCTAGGTAGCCAATTTGCCGATGACACTAAATTATACAGGATAGTAAAAACTGAGAGAGATTGTGAGGAGCTCCAGAGGGATCTGTTGACACTGAGGGAGTGGCCAAACCAGTGCTAATTGAGCTTCAACACTAGCAAGTGCAGAGTGATACACGTTTGGGCAAAAAAAAACAAAAAACCCAATTACATTTATAAACTGATGGGGTCTGAATTCTCTGCAACAAACCAGGCAAGGGACTTTGGTGTCCTGGTGGACAGTTCAAATAAGGTGTTAACCCAGTGTGCCGCAGCGGTGAAAAAAGCAAACTCAATGCTAAGGGTGATTAGGAAGAGTATAGAAAATAAGTCATCAAGTGCCATTTTGCCTCTTTATAAATCTATGGTGAGGCCCCATCTGCAGTGTTGTGTACAGTTCAGGTCACCATACCTCCAGAAGGATATTATGGAAATGGAAAAAGTGCAGAGGAGGGCAACCAGAATGATTAGGGGACTGGGACACCTTCCTTACCATTTGAGGCTGCAATGGCTGGGCCTCTTCACTCTTGAACGACAGCGCCTAAGAGGTGACCTGATTGAAGTTTATAAACTCATACACGGTAGATAAGGAAAAACTGTTTTACATATCGTACAACACTAGAACTCATACACGGTAGATAAGGAAAAACTTTTTTCCATATTGTACAACACTAGAACTAGGGGGCACTGCATGAAACTTTTAAGTGCAAAAATGTCACAACAGCCCTGCTATGTAAGCTTCTGAGACACCCTGGAACACCAGGGAAATGAATCATACATGGATTGGAGACTGTGGAGGAATTGGAACAGTTTTTGTCCTTAAATGTCACCTATCGGAAGAGGAGCCTACTGTGAGTAGGAGGAAAAAGATGTTTAAAAAAAGATAGCACTACAAGCAGCACAACATCCATTCTTCAACACACTGCTCCTACAATATACACTCTTCCTTTAAATAGCTTAGAGATGGGCACAAAACACCGAAATGGCATTTCATTTCATTTTTTGTTTCATTTATCTTTGTTTCATTTCATTTCATTTAAAATGATACTTTAAAAAATCATTTCATTTTTCATTTTGTTTCATTTTTTGTTTTTTATGTATTTTATCTGTATGTTTTATGTAACTATTGTGTGTGTGTGTGTGTTATATGTTTTTTGCCTTTGTAAAAAACACTGATGAGCTGGCTTGTGGGGCTTTCTTCAGGGACTAAAAAAAATATGTTTTAAAAGCATGCGCTTCCCCCCACCTGATTGGGCACATTGGGGGTGGAGTGGGGTCTTCTTAAACTTTTTTTTAATACCCTAAGCAAGCCCCATGTACCAGCTGATTGGTGGTTGTTTTGGGGACTAAAAACAAGTTTTAAAACCCACACCATTCCTCCACCCGATCAGGCGCATGGGGGGAGGAATGGTGTGGGGTTTTAAAAGTAGTTTCCAATAGGAATGCATGGAAACAAAAAATGGAATGGAACAAACTGAAATTTTTCATTTTGTTTGGTTTTGGTTTTGGCAGTTCATTTTTTGTTTTGTTAAGGATTGAAATGAAAAAAAAAACAAAATGAAAAAATTGTTTCATGTCCATTTCTAGACAGAATATTAAAAATATTAATGGAATTTGAACATATTTTCCCTTCTATTAAATATATCAGTGAGAAGCAAGAAATGACAAAGCTCATCAGTCCAAACAGGTATGAAAGGATGTAGACCCATCTCTTTTCTGTGTGTGTTGCATTGTTACAGTCATGACCGACTGTTGTTGTTGTTGTTGTTGTTCAGTCGTTCAGTCGTGTCCGACTCATCGTGAACCCATGGACCAGAGCTCGCCAGGCCTTCCTATCCTCCACTGCCTCCCGGAGTTTTGTCAAATTCATTTTGGTTGCATCGATGACACCGTCCAACCATCTCATTCTCTGTCGTCCTCTTTTCCTTTTGCCTTCGATTTTTCCCAGCATCAGGGACTTTTCCAGGGAGTCCTCTCTTCTCATGAGGTGGCCAAAGTACTGGAGCCTCAGCTTCAAAATCTGTCCTTCCAGTGAACATTCGGGGTTGATTTCTTTCAGAATGGATAGGTTTGATCTCTTTGCAGTCCAGGGGACTCTCAAGACTCTCCTCCAGCACCACAGCTCAAAAGCATCAATTCTGCAGCAATCAGCCTTGTTTATAGTCCAGCTCTCACTTCCATACATCACTACTGGAAAAACCATAGCTTTAACCATCCTGACCTTAGTTGGCAAACTGATGTCTCTGCTCTTTAGTATGCTATCTAGGTTTGCCATTCTTTGCACTGTTCATTCAAGAATGCCGCCCTGTCTCTCCTTGCTATTCTTTGGAAGTCTGCATTCAATTTTCTGTATCTTTCCCTTTCTCCCTTGCATTTTGCATCCCTTCTCTCCACCGCTATTTGTAGGGCCTCCTTGGACAACCACTTTGCTTTCTTGCATTTTCTTTTCTTTGGAATATTTTTCATTGCAGCCTCCTGTACAATGTTACAAGCCTCCATCCATAATTCTTCAGGTGTTCTATCCACCAAATCTAGTTCCTTGAATCTATTCTTTACTTCCACTGCGTATTCATATGGGATTTGATTTAGGTTATACCTAACTGGCCCAGTGATCTTCCCTACTTTCTTCAGTTTAAGTTTGAATTTTGAAATAAGAAGCTGATGATCTGAGCCACAGTCAGCACCAGGTCTTGTTTTTGCTGACTGTATAGAGCTCCTCCATCTTTGGCTGCAGAGAACATAGTTAATCTGATTCCGGTATTGTCCATCTGGTGATGTCCATGTGTAGAGTCGCCTTTTGTGTTGTTGGAAAAGAGTGTTTGCAATGACCAGCTTGTTCTCTTGACAAAACTCAATTAGCCTTTGCCCTGCTTCATTTGGAACTCCAAGGCCAAACTTGCCAGTTATTCCTTTTATCACTTGCCTCCCTACTTTAGCATTCCAATCCCCTATGATGAGAAGAACATCTTTCTTTGGTGTCAGTTCTAGAAGTTCTTGTAAGTCTTCGTAAAATTGGTCAATCTCAGACTCTTCAGCACCGGTAGTTGGTGCATAAACTTGGATTACTGTGATGTTCAAAGGGCTGCCTTGGAATCGTACCGAGATCATTCTATCATTTTTTAGGTTGTATCCCAGCACTGCTTTTCTCACTCTATTGTTGACTATGAAGGCTACTCCATTTCTTCTATGGGATTCTTGCCCACAGTAGTAGATGTGATAGTCATCTGAACTGAATTCACCCATTCCTGTCCATTTAAGTTTACTGATACCCAGGATGTCAATGTTTATTCTTTCCATCTCACGTTTGACCACATCCAGCTTACCCTGGTTCATAGATCTCACATTCCAGGTTCCTATGCAGTATATTTCTTTGCAGCATTGGACTTTCCTTTCTCTTCCAGGCACGTCTGCAGCTGAGCGTCCTTTCGGCTTTGGCCCAGCCACTTCATTAGCTCTGGAGCTACTTGTACTTGTCCTCCGCTCTTCCTCAGTAGCATGTTGGACACCTTCCGACCTGAGGGGCTCATCTTCCAGCGTCATATCTTTTAGCCTTTTGTTTCTGACCATGGGATGTTCTTGGCAGGGATACCGGGGTGGCTTGCCAGTTCCTACCCCAGGAAGTCTTATTACAGGCCTCATTGTCAGCAGTGTAATTAGCCTTACAATGATGAAAGCACAGTTCAGCCTGTTTTATTTTGTAGCCTCACTGATCAACTGGGACACAAAAGTAGAAATGTGCCCCATTTATAAGATATTCCAGACTGAGGCAACATCTCTTTTCTAGGCCAGATAAATAGATATTCAACTTTCCACCCGGAAATGCCAGTTAAAATTACAGGGTGTTGCTTTGCTTTCTACCAGGGGGCCATTGGATAAGGATGAAGATGGCAAATAATTTGACTTAATGTGACATACCTGAACATACAGCGAGGAGCAAGCCAAAATGACATGCCTTGCACAGTAACATTACCCACTGCCACAAGTATCAGGTATTTGTGTATTTTGAGACTGAGTGTGCCATGCTTGGGTTTAGGAGCAAATCCGGTGAGTTTCTGCAGATAATTTAAAAGAGGTGTTAGAAATGACATGACATTTATATCTCAATCTTAGTTCTTTAGTGTTTATGCTCTAAATTATCAACATTTGATATCAGATAAGCCTGACAATAAAGTATTTCTAAAAGTGTGGTAGTTTTGGCATCAAGGGACTATAACACAAGAGAAGGAAGGAAGGAAGGAAGGAAGGAAGGAAGGAAGGAGATAAGAAAGAAAATTTATATTCTCTGATACAATGGAATTTAGAAACTAATGAATTCTAAGCAGCAGAACAGCAAGAAAATAGAGGTGGGATCTGGGAACATCACCAAACAAATGTCCCTTTTGTTCATTTTCTTTTTGACATTTAATGAGCAATTAGGCCTCTGCCTCTCACAAGAGATTTAATTTAGACTGAGCCGAGTCTCTGAAAGCATGAATAATTGCTTAGTGAAAATTGTTTTTAAAGGTGTGCTTTTGGGTGATTCATGTTTGGCCTTTTACACTTTAATTATTATGAACTGCTGAGGAATCTTTCACACATTATAGGACACAGAAA
Source organism: Phrynocephalus guinanensis (assembly GCA_037367245.1). Taxonomy (NCBI): domain Eukaryota; kingdom Metazoa; phylum Chordata; class Lepidosauria; order Squamata; family Agamidae; genus Phrynocephalus; species Phrynocephalus guinanensis. The sequence continues at coordinate 153,924,012 of CM074733.1, read as the reverse complement.
AACAGAAAAGGAGATATGAGTGATGATATATGCTTCCTCGTCTGTACTTTAATTGCACTGGATAATACGCGGGAGGATAACTGACACAGATGTGATGCCATAAATTTCAGCTTGACAGAAACGTTGTTCCTCTGACGTGGCTGATCATACACCAGGGGTGTCCAAACTTTGGCCCTCCAGTTGTTTTGCACCACAACTCCCAGAATTCCAAGCCTCTATTGCCAATGCCAAAGGACTATAGGAACTGTGGTCCAAAACATCTGGAGGGCCGAAGTTTGGACACCACTGTCATATAGAGATTATACAGGGAGACTACTGACTGCATGTTTGACCCATGCATATTCAATGGACTTTGTGAAGCTATTCCATATATATGACATGCTTATTAATTTTATTTACTGTACATTAATTGATAACAATAACATGACAATAAAATCAGCATGGTGGACTGGAGCTGGATTTGTTGACTGAGGCATTTAGCTCTACCATGTTGATCCGGAAAAGCTTGTCGGAACAGCCATATTTTAACTTGCCTTTAATTTGGACAAGGTGAAAGAAAGGAATGAGTTGTGAGTGTTTATCAGACTTTGGAGTAACCATGGGGTCAAGCCAGGGTTGATGGTCCCTCAAAGGGCACAGCAGCACCCCTACAGATTGTTCATGTTCCACCTATCATTTGTGTCATTACTTTTTTTTAACCAAAGATGTTCAGTGTAGCGATGGGCACGACCAGGAAAAATGACCGTTTCGAGTTCTCGTGTGTCGAAGCCGGCCCGTTTCGGCTCGTTTCAATTTGTCGCAAAAAATTTCAAAAATTTGTTGTTTCGTTTGTCATTTGTCGTTAGTACTGGTTTAGAGGGGTAGGGTAGCGGGCTCCTGGAGGCACCTCTCTGGGGTGGGTGCCTCCTCTGGCCCGCTACGAAGGGAAGGCATTTAGCAGGCTCCTGGAGGCACCTCTCTGGGGTGGATGCCTCCTCTGGCCCCCTACAAAGGGAAAAGGAAGGGTACATGACCGTGTAGCCATTGCGTACCAAGTGGCACTAGCAGAGGCACACCTCTTTTGGGTGCCTCTAGCTCACTAAGAAGGACAGCATACTGGCGTACAGAGTTTTTTGGAACTTTGGACTGGTGAGCGAGGTGAAAGAATGCCTCTGCTGGGCGCCCTCTGGCTCACTAAGAAGGGAAATGTACTTGCATGTAGTGCAATGTGAGTACAGATCTGGCTTAGTGTTGGGGTTAGGGCAAGGGCTAGGCTTAGGGTTATTACAGGTAAGGTTAGGGTGAGTTAGTGGGCTGCACCTCTGGGTGCCTCTGACCCACTAAGAAGGACAGTGTACTGGCGTATGGGTTAGGGTTAGGGTTAGGGTTAGGGCTAGGGTTATAGTGGGCTTTTTATGCCTGACTGGCACATCCCAGAAGTCTCAGTCAAAACCTGGCCAAGTGGCCATGCGATTGGTGGAATGGCTCCAAAAATTTGCATGGTCCCATCCCATGGCCAGCCCATCATTGCGCAGGTGTAAAAAAATAAAAAATAAAAATAAAATAAAATAAAATCAATGGGATTGGAGACAGACGTTTATTTCAAAAATTCAGGCAGTTAAAATACGTAATTTTCGCATGTTTCTGTGTGGTGCTTTGGTGGGTTTTTGGACCACGATTTCAAAAAAAAAATTGTGGTTGCCATTTTAGATCCCCCCGCACCGCATGGCATGGCGAGACGATGAGGATGCCCCCCACCAGAGCAGCCCAGGACAGGAGAGGGGGAAAGGCCGGGGACCCCCCCCCCCCGAAACCACCCCTCTGGTAGGTGCCCTCACTCAGGCAGGCATATTTTCACCTGCTTTTTTGGCCGGGAATCGGGTTTTTTTAAAAACTTTTTTTCTGTGCTGCTTGGCATCGCGTGATCTCCGCGCGCGATGCCATGAACGACAATGACAAATCAGACCCAATTTTTCTTTTATTGGTACAAGTTCGAGTTCTGACGGCTTAATTGTCGTTACCATTTCCGTTGTGTAACGGAAACGAGGAACGGAAACGGAAACGAGAATTTCGCCAAGTCGTGCCCATGTCTAGTTCAGTGATATGAAGAGGGCAAAGGGGAAATTAAACATTATGCACAATAGCAGTATAATTCAATACTTGTCCTAAGGGAGAAGGGAAATGAGAGCTGTGCACACAATATAGTCCAAGATCTACCCTGGATTCTCCAACTGCTGAACTCCTAAGGGAGAGGTCAGTATGAAATGTTCATATTTCCATGTTTATTTTGTTTCAGGTTCTTTTGGAATATGCTTTGTTTTAACCCCCCACCCACCCCCATGTACCATTCCTTTCATGTTACATGAAAGAGAATCTGTCTTTCAGGTTGCCCATTCATGCTTCCAACTTATGTATTCTGGCACTCATTATCATCAGCAGATGCAAACAACTTATGAAAATAGAAATCATCTTCAGAATATGCAGGCAATAACCCAGTTTTAAAGGTCTTCAGAACCACAAAAAGACCTTTAAAACTGGGTCAAAATTTCCAAATAAAAGATCAAGACCTACCCCCTGGTCCCAAGTTAATTCCAATGAGGCACAGTGGCACAGGCAAGATGTCTAATAGATAGCAGCTAAAAAATTCAAAATAAATGCACCCTCGAAGAAGAAGAAGAAGAAGAAGAAGAAGAAGAAGAAGAAGAAGAAGAAGAAGAAGAAGAAGAATATCCAAGATGGAGTAAAAGTGGACAGGCAGTAATCCAAGATGGAGGGCAGCAGGAGCCCAACACAAATATATATCCCATAAAGAATTACTGAACCGATGAGCATTTCTCACTTGGTTCCATGCTATTTACATATTCTCACTCCATCTGGACATTTAGATTGGCTGCTGATAACCCTCATGACATTCTTGGATGAAAAACTTATCTAGCAGTTTAATAGAAAAAGGATGAAAGGGCATTAGAAGATAAAAGGATGAAAGGGCATTGGGGAGCTTAAAATAAGCATGGAACTTCATGCACTCCCCTTTCATAAACAAAGTCCTTCCTGTTTAGAAGTTATCTTTAGGGATGGGCATAAAACGGAAAAACATATTTTGTTTCATTCTGTTCTGTTTCCCCTGTGTTTCGTTTCGTATCATAAGTAACAATTTTTTTTTAAAAAAAACAATGTTACTTATGAAACAAAACAAAACGAAATGAATCCCCTGCAGCACCGGCGCTCTAGCTAGTGTGGTGGGGGATTCAAAAGCCTACTCGCTACCACCTTCCACCTGATCAAGCTGTTAAAAATACCAGCTGAGAGGTGGACAGCTAGGGAGAAGAGCAGCCATGCAGAAGTAAATTCCCTGCCTGACTACTACTTTCTCAAGTTTCCAGCCCACTACCAGGGTGGTGGACTGGAGGCTTTTAAAAATGTGCCATGGGAATTTTTTTTTAAAGGGCTCCAGCTGGATCCAAGGCATCAGCTTGAGCCGATTTTAAATGTCCCTCCCGCAACACGGCTAGCTCTGTGGGGCATGTGTCCCTGTATCTCTCTCTCTCTCTCTCTCTCTCTCTCTCTCTCTCTCTCTCTCTCTCTCTCTCTCTCTCTCTCTCTCTCTCTCACCCTTGCTCTCTCTGGGTCTCAATTTTCTTTTAATACATTGAACATGGAATATCCCTGTTCCTCCTGTTTAAGCAGACTGACTCCATTCAAAATGCCAGCTGGAGCTTCTTTTAAAAAGAAATGTCCCACCCACAAGAGCAAGAGGCTGCCCCCCACCCCCTAGCCTGGATGGCATTTTGAAGGAAGTCAGCCTGCTTAAACGGAAAGGAGAGGGATCTTCCTTGTTCAATGCATTTGAAAAAAGTTGAGACCCAGAGGGAGTGAGGGCGAGAGCGAATGAGTGGGAGAGAGAGGGGGGGAGAGAGAGAGAAGGCAGGAGGGAGGAGTGTGATGTGTGTGAGAGAGAAACTGAGTGAGTGAGTGTCTATGTATGTGACAGAGAGAGAGGGAGGGAGAGAGCATGCAAGAAAGTGAGCCAGAGGGAGAGAGGAACTGAGGAAGTGAGGGGGGGGATTTTTTTCTCGTACCTCCCTAACTTTCCTTCTTTCTTTCCTCCTCCTGCTGCTGCTGTGATGGCAACAGTGGTGGCAATGACGGCTTTTTAATTCTGAGGGTCTGGAGGTGGGGGTGGAGGGGAAGATCCTGCTCTCTGTGTTGCAGGCAGGACATTGTGCAGTCTCTACCAGAGCTCACTGAGTTCATTCCATTGTTGAAGTCCCCCCCCCATCTTTTGGTGTTAGGGGACTTCAGTGTGCATGCCAACGATGGGCTGTTATGAGCAGCTCTGGATTTCATGGAGTCCATGGCCTCCGTGAATCTGTCCCGGCATGTTGTTTGTCTCACCCATAAAGCAGGGCATACCTTGGACCTGGTTCTTTTTACTCCACATCAGTGGACAATAATCTAAGGGTTGTGGACATTGTTCCTCAACCAGTGTCATGGTCAGATCATAATCTGCTGTCTTTTCCTCTGTCAATCGCTGCCCCACCCCACAAGGAGCCTCGGTCCCTTGTCTGGGCCTCCCCTTGAAGGCTTTTGGACCCTGATCAGTTTCTAAAGGCCTTTGGGGAGCTTCCTGACAATCTGGCCGACAATCCAGTAGAAGCCCCAGTGGAGAGGTGGTATGAGGATGCCACCCAGGCCAAAATAAAACTAGCACAAGGCAAGCATATGCCAAGATAGTGAAAGAGAGAGAATGAGGTGGGGGAGATAAGATGAATTGCACTGGGGACATAGGTGTTCCTAATAAAGGAGAAATTGGTACAGGCTGAACAAGTAGGGGATGGTGACAAAAAGGGTTGGGTGGATAGAGAAGAGAGAGCACTCTGGGGATGAAGTTACTGGTTTCACATTATTTCTAGCCTAAACAGCATCATTTCTGGAGCCCATTCCCATCCCCAATGATCCACTTTTGGCAGCCTGAACAACACCTGTAATCCCCCCCCCCCCGACAACCTGCCTACTACTTTATTTCTGTGACCTTTTCGCTCTCTACAAAGTGCTCTACTTATATACCTCCCCATACCACTTCAAGTAGTCTCTGGGCAGTTCACAGTTTTAATTACAGTATGCAGGCTACACATTCCCCCCCCCCCCCCGGAAGGTTGGAAGGCTGAGTCAACCATGAGCCTGCTACCTGGGATTGAACCCCAGGTTTTAGCACAGTTTTACCTGCAGTACAGGCATTTAACCACTGTGCCACTAGGCACAGTAAGAACATGTCTGCACTACATGGACACCTCTTTTCAAGAGTACTTTAGGGCTTGAGATGCAACCTTTGTAGAGGTCTACAGAATTTGTGTAGAATTTAGCTGATCAACATTTTCAATGTTAGATGGAGGTGTCTCATTTTAAAAAGAAGCTCAGACTCAGATTTCTTCTATTGTAAGAAAAAAAGTGTTTTGGACTCACAGGTGCATTCAGTCCATATATATGTGTAACCAATGGATCAAAAAAGAAAGTGAAGCATATGGTTGCTTTTTCTTAATTCCTTCTAAATTAATGGAGAAATACAGTGGGCCCTTGTATAACAAACGGTTTGTATAGCATAAAATCTGTACAACATAAAAAACTCCAGAGATAGGGGAAATTTGCTTAACATAATTGTCTATGGGGTGAATCCGTACAACATTACTCTGTTTTCAGTGCATTCCTATGGGAAATTTGTATTAAAAATTGCTTAACATAATTTCATTTGGAATGAATTAATTCCTTTATACAAGGTACCACTGTATAGCAAAGACTTTGGGCCTTCATTTGATTTGTCCAGCAGCGACTGTATTCCGATGGCTTCTTAAAGAAGAAGAAAACTGTGATTGTGTCAAAGTTACCTTCCCCAAGAGACAATAGCTATTAGAATTTACCAAGTTGACTTATCTGTGGAGTTTGTCATTAAGTTAATCGATAGGAAACAATGTTGGTGGACCTCAGGGAGAAGAGTAATTCACCAGAAAATTCTTAGAGAGTAGCTTAATAATTGTCAATGCTTTGCTCTAAATCCAGAAGAATCAAGCATGATGTGAATCTTTATTATTTAAGTGAGACTCAGCTCACTGAAAACAAGCATGCTTCAGCGGTGAAAGGTGAAATGGCCAAACTACTGCATTTATGAGAAGCTTTGAAAGTAGAAAGTACTGGGGGTCTTTCTGGGTTAGGATTATTTGTGCCATTACATGTTTATGAAGCACAGAGTCACCTGCACATCATTCCAAAATGGATGCCTTTGGGAAGTATCTATAACAAACCTTTGAGATAACAAATAATACAGGAGAAATAATCAGTTTACTTTGTAGATCAATCTACCCAAACACTAACCAATAGGACCAAATTGTATTAAATACAATTTGTCATTCTTTTTTTAAAAAATGACAAAGATACCCTCTGAAAACACTTTCTGTGATACAGAATAATCAAAAGAAGACAGGGTTATTTTTTTTAAACATGATTATGAAAAACGTGGTAATCCAAACATATTTCACCTCCCACAATAATACATTAAGCTTCTGAATATTATTGGCTTAGATTGTTTTTATTTCTTCTTGAAGTCAGGGCATTTTATGAGGCCGTTGAGTACAAATATTCATGGGAGTTGCCTCTTTCTGTCTGGGATTTTTTCTACCTCACACACCCTGCCCTAGAAGAGATCAGATGTCCCTTGTATAATTCACCCTGTCTAGCATACCTCAAATGTTAGAACCCCTGTGCTCTGTCCTGAATATTAATGGATCACTTGATGGCATGGAGAATGGCTACCATGCCAACCAGTTAGTTTACATCTTATTTTCAATAGAGAGCATTTTCTATCCTTTTGACTTCCCATCTTTTTGTACCAGGACAATTAGAAAGCAATATAGCAATTGATTAAACCCCTTTTTGGCTCTTATAGTGCTTATTTAAAAGAGTGAGTGAGAGAGTGAGAGAGTGAGAGAGATATATTATTTTTTTAAAAAATAGAAACATTCCTCTGCCTTCATATTTATAATGTCAGCCTGTGTAATTATTCCTGTGGGGTACAGAGTATGAGCTGTTTATATAAGATGAATGGAACCATAAGTACATGTTCCATTACACTTAGAGTGTATTACTTCTTAATTTACTTTTTTGCTTTGGGCCATGCAGGGGGCGATTCAGGATTTTTTTTGCATAGCTATTTCCAATTCTCTCTGTTTATCTCCCATGGCTGCTTTTGTATCTCAAATCTGAAAATGAATTGGTTGACAGAAATGTTTTGCCATACATATATTGGTATGATAAATTTCCTCAGTACTTTGCTAATGGCACCGCAACATGTTGAGAGTGGAGAAAAACCAAAATGAGTATAATTTTTTTCCTGATGGGATAAAAAGAACCTAAAGATAAGGACTACAAAGTAACACTGTAAACTATCTTCCTTCCCAACATGTTTGCTTGCTTGCTTATTTCCTTCAGGTGCCATTTATGTCTTGGAGTAGGTGACTCCAGAATATGCAACAATCTAATTTGGGCTAGAATTAAGCTTTTATGAAATAGTTGTGAATTTTTTGGGTTCTGTGACCATGTTCTGGAAGTTTTTCTTCCTGACATTTCACCAGGAAGAAAATGTTCTGTGGCCTGCATCTTCAGAGGGCAAGCAGCTCAGAGAACTAGGCGTTCTCTCTGTCCTTTGGGTTATTAATGTCACTGAAATTAACATTTTATTCTACTTGCCTTCCTATTGCAGCCCTCTTTAATGCTCCAGATATATTGACACAAAAGAAAGGAAACAAATTTAGGTGCCCTAAAGGCTAGAGTGGGAAGGGGAAATCATTAATATTGGCAGAAGCAGAAAAATCTATCAAAACAGCATCATTGCATTTTGACCACAAACATGTCTGTATCTATTATTTATCTGTCATATTCCCTCTGACACAAGTAAAATCCAAAATAACAATGAATGGAAGTATCCCAAAACAAATTGAGTGAAACAACACAGAGCTGGTTTCAGCAAGCCCATGAACAAACCTCTTCATTGTTCTTCTTGGCTGCCAGTTTTGGGTATGGGAGAAAAATGAAGGGCACTGGTTCTTCCAAGACCAGCAGAAGACACCTCGTTGCCCTAGCCTTCCATTCCTTTGGGGAACTCAACATGTTTGGACACTCCCAGCCTTTGTACCTCTAGGAGCAAGGTGAGATTCAAATGTTTTAAATATAGAGGAGTATCGGCCAACAGCTTGGCTAATACACCTCATAAATGACACTTTTATTGAAGAATTATAGCCATTTCCCACCCTAGTGAAAACTGAGCTGGTTGACTTTTAATCCTGCATGTTTCTTTTCCATGGTTTGGGTTTAACAGTAGCTGGTTTGCCGACATGCTACTTCCCTGCTTGAATAAAATACAGATAATTCCAGAACATCATTGTTTTAATCCTGTTGTACTTGAAACTTTCAATTGAAAGAGAAATAATCCTATCCTTTTTATGGCTGACTGCTGATCTAATTCTTTCTCCCCAAAGATTGCTCAGGCGCCACAGTTTTACAACATGGATCGAATATAATTCCCACCTCCTGTTTATTCGGGGTGGAATCTAATGAGACAGACTTGTCAGAAGGAGTTAGCTGCAATCAACCTGTAGCTACCCAAAGGAATTTCAGACAATTGTTGGGAAGAGAAGGAGGGGGAAAAGCACAGCATGTTTTCTTTCTGTGGCATGAAACTTTCTGATTACTTTTAGCATGCTCTTAGCTGTTTCAGCTGGCATTGGTGTACATCATTTGCAGTGGTGTGGAGAATGCTCACTAAATTCATTTGCCATATTGATTTTGACTGTCTAGACTTGATCTGATGCCTCAGCAAGAGTTTAAGAATCTCTAGGGCATTCCTCATCTCCAACAGAGAGGGAGTCAGAGGCAGTTGTTATGTTTGTTTGTTTGTTTCATTGCTTCAGTCTCTGTAATTTGTATAGTAAGAGCATAAAACCAGGGCCTTACCATACACAGACAAGGAAGGCACAGGAGGATTGGGTAATGGTTTAAGGAAGAGGCAAACAACTCACCCATGGCTTAAAATAGTTCAGTTTTCCCCCTATGACTCTGAGTCATTGCAAATGTGATAACAGCATGGAAGTGGCCGGAAATTTTTCACAGCTACTTCAACGGAGCCTCTAACTGGTCCTGTGCTGGGAGGGGTTCCTTTGTCCACCTGTTCACAATGGGAACATTCAGCCAATGGTCACATGGGCCTGAAGGACCCTCCTGCCAGCCAGACTGACCAGGGCCAGCGCTGTCCATGGGCCACATGGCCCAGGGGCCAGAGGCCATTTAAGGTCCAGCTGGGAGATGAACAGCCTCTTTGTTCGCCGGCCGCTCACAGGGAGGGAGCTCTGCAAAAGTACAGTGACAGTCATCACCATTGCCAAGTTGGCTCATCCATCGGTCGCTGGCTGCCATTCCATTAAGTCACAGTGATAGCCTCTCCCAGGGATAGTTTCACCAGTGCTCTGCTGCAGTCTTGAGACTTGTTCTATCATCAGACTGAGAGCCCGAATTCGGCTGGGCTCATGAGTATTGGTTGCGACCCTCTTCCTTGCTTAACTTTCCTTATCTTTTTATTTCTCCTTAGCTTGCGTAACTTAATTGGACGTCTTGTCCAATTCCTGAGTTTATTTTTGTCTTTTTCAAAGGGAGCCTTAGTTTACTTCCCTTTGCTTGAAAGGAAAGGAAATTTATATACTGCCCCTTTAGTGTGGATGTGCTATTCTGGACAGTTTGCAAACACTTAAAACAAGCTACAGGGAACAATAAGCACTAAATATAACATAAAAGCATACTCTAAAAGCTTTAGACCAGGGGTGCAACCCAGGTTTTGGGGAGAACCAAGACTGGAGGCATTCAGCTAGGATCAACATGAAAAGCCTCCCTGAAAAGTAGCACCTAAAGTGGTGGTGGCAAATGTAGCTCCTCTGGGTGTTGATTCCACAACATTAGTGCTATCAAGGCCCTATGTCTAGTCGATGAGTTTCGGACCTCTCTCAGAGTGGCAACATGGAGGAGAAAAGGATCAGGCAGATGGCATTGCGGAAAGAAGCTCCTACTGGAAATGTGGGTCCAAACCATGAAAGGCTTTATATGTGAGGGTCAGACTCTTAAATCTGATCTGGAAAAGAATTGATAACCAGTGGAGACTGGCCTAGCAATGGGGTGATATAATCAAATTTGCTCACACCACCCACCAGTCTGGCCACCATGTTCTGTATGTGCTGTCTCCAGGCCTGTCTCAAGGTAAGCCTCATATAGAGAGCACTGCTGAACTTAAATCTAGGAGATTATCATTGCCTGCACCAATGTCCTGAGGGAACCCTCATAAATGATTGACCATCAGACATGGAAGAAGAGAAACACGGGTGATATAGCTTGGATAACAGCAAGCATTTAGCCATTTAGCTGCCTAGGTGCCCTAAGCACATCCAATATCGCCTGATTTCGGAAGTTAAGCAGGGTCGGCCCTGGTTAGTACTTGGATGGGAAACCACCAGGGAATACCAGGTGCTGTAGGCGCCTGGAGTAGGAACTGGCAAGCCACTCCAGTATTCCTGCCAAGAAAACCTCATGGACATGGGGTCACGAAGAGTCGGTCACGACTGTAATGACACAACACACACACAGCCATGTGCATAGATAGCCTCCTAGAAGAACTGCTGGGTGCTTTTCATGACCTTAGATACAAGGATGTTAGTCACTCAGCATGAACATTTGGCCCTTGACATCTGTAATTTCCAAACACTGATCATCATTCTTTTCATGTGTGTCAATGGATATTTCAAAGAGGAGATGGAAGGAATCAGCTGCTAGAAACTGGTAGAAACAATCTTCAACTGACTGTGATGAAGTAATTTGTATAAGCTTCAGTCGTTTACCTCAGATACAGTATTCTAGGGTATGAAGTACAAGGATGATAAAAGTACCTTGCCTGCATAGTTTTAGCTGCTGATTATGCTTTGATGTTTGATTGCACTTCCCTTTAAGCCCGTTTCTGTTACTAGTTTTCTCATTAGTAAAATACTCTGTCATCATTTTGCCAATAAGTAAACTATAAACCTCCCGAAAGTTGGCAGCAACTTGATATTCTTTGGGGTATCTATTGCTAGGAAGTAAAAAAAAAGCATATACCATGCTGAGATATTTTCATTCCATAAGTCTTGGTTCAGATCTAAATCCCGGGAAGTGCTGCACAATTGTCATCTCCAGGGGTTATTCAATGCCATTTTTCATGATCTCCCAATAAGTAGCAAGTGTGTGAGATTTCTCTCTATGCACAATTTTACTGCTTCTATTTTTTTCTATTTAACTTTGTACTTTTCCTCTATTGGCATGTTCAATTTTTTTATGGGTGCAGAAAATAAGAACTCTTGGCAGCCTTGACAAGATACTAGGGCACTCTGGGAGGTATGCCACACTTTATTCACCCTGAGTTTGTCATTGAATAAACCACATTGCCTCAAGCTGTACAATGTTTACGCGGGTCTCCATGTGGGTCTTTGTCCAGGAGAGGAGGGCTCCTATTCCAGGTGAACTGAAATTCTGCATTCTGGCCAAAGGGCTTGTCAAACTATGATTATCATAGCCATCTCCACTTGGAAGATAAATGAGTAAGCAGATTTTGGCTCATTCATTAGGAATTGAAAGAGCCATACTAATGAAAATGAACTTGGTATCTTTTTCGATTTATTTTTAATTACCAACCATATTCCTTTCAGAAGGATTCTTTCGAAGTGTTGTTGTTGTTGATGTTTTTCCCTAGCACTGTTTTTTAGGACTGCTGTGTATAAATTAGTGTTTGTGCTTATGGCATGAGAGTAGATTTTTGTACCATATGGCAGTGGAAATTGCTCTGGGAATTACTCATTGTTACTGAACTGTGGGGTAATTACTCAAAGCACATTCTAGTTGAAGCTTCATTTGTGTGCTGGGAATCAGTCTGATTTTGCTTGTAGATGTGCTCCAGCTACAGAAACAATAGATGTAATTATGTGAACAAGATACATGTAAAAGTACTTCATTTGGACATGGATTTATAGCCATCTGACCTGAAAGGTTCAGATGGTGGAAGTTGTCCAAGTGCATTGATATTAGAGATGGGCACGGAACGAACATTTTTTGTTTACGTTACCATTTGTCGTTTCTGTTACATAACGAAACAACAAACAAAAATTGTGATGAAAATAAAACGAAATGAACAGAACCACAAAAAATGTGGTCGTTAAGTTTCGTTTCCGTTAATGGCGACACGCAATGAAATGAGCTGTTTTAAATGTTAAAAAACGCCCTGGACATTCATAAAAACGCAGCGATAATTATTTATATTGTCTGATAATACCTACCAGGGGGGTTGGGGTCCTTAAAACGTATGTGTTTGTGTCTTCTCCCATCGCGATGTATTTTTCTTTTCCCTTTAAAATGGATGTCGCCACCAGCCACAAAATGAAGGCAAGCCATGTGATTTGGGATCATGTTCAACCAATAGCATGCCCAGGTTGTAGACTGGGCGGGCAGGTCTGGCAGCCACAGAGGGCATAAAAAGCTCTGGCAGCCCCCGTCCTCCTTGCAGTCTCTGGTGGGAGTTAGGGTGGGATTGCAGTCTCTGCGACTCTAGCTTCAGTCCTGCAGCCTCCCTGTGTGCGTGCTTGCTGCGTACCTCTCGGAGAGTACCCTCCCCTGCCCCGCAGTGCAGTCACTCTGCGGCTTCCTTGCACCCTGGGCAATGCCCACCGCTGCCTTTGCAGCCTCCCTGCGAACCTAGTCTATACTGTGTCTCTGCCAGCATCCATTTTTTGGAGTGTTTTCCCTCTGGTCTGGGGCATTGGGGGATACCTGCACACGGAAATGCTTTAAAAATTGAGCAAAAAGCAGGAAGAAACGACAAACGAAAAAACAAAAAACGGTAACGAAATTTTTCAAAAAAATTCCTGACAAACAGAAATGAACTGAAACAGACCTCTCAATGACAAATGAAAAACCGAAATGCCATTTTTCTGTTTCGTGCCCATCTCTAAGATATTATTGGCAAGAAACATTTATGACACATAAACTCTGGTTTCAAGACTAAATATGTGTGAACAGTGATAGCTTATTTTTATGATAATTTTCTTACTCTCAAGCAGTGTTTAACTAACATATTTTAAACCCTTTTTAATTCAGTAGGTGTTCATGTTAAGTGTTTAATCTTTAATGTTATTAATAACTGGTTTCACCTATAGTTGTTATTTGCTATTATTACCTCTCTTCATTGTAATTTTGTTAGGAGGCACCCTGACTGCTTATTCAATCAATCAATGAATCAATCAGTTAAATCACTTTGTTATCTAATCCTGTCTTTTGTTTGGTAATTGCTCATAGCTATAGATATACAAAAAAGACAATCAGTCCCTATATATAGTAAATATTACTGTGATGTTATAAAAAGTATAAGGACTTGTCTACACATGGTGATTACAGTGAGGTGAATCAGGCTAAATAGGGTTGCTAGATGTCTGTGAAGATTTTAAATGTATCACTATAAGGTCTTATTGCTTGAAACTCAATATTTTAATATCATGTAAGATTTGGTTAACAACCAAAAATAAAGAACTCATTCATTCATTCATTCATCCAGGTGAGGATATTTGGAAGCTGAGTCATGGCAACTGGACTTCTTTTCTTGTGAGATTGAAGCAGCTTGGATGAGTAGCAAAATGTTTCAATCTCACAAGAAAAGAAGTCCAGTTGCCATGACTCAAGTTCCATATAGGGTTGCTAGAGGTCAGATCAAGGTCTAGTATACCATTTGGTGCAATCCTCACACCCAAGTGGCATAGACATCTCAAGTGACTATTTGTTCCAGTTTCTTCCACTGTCTCTTTGCCATATTGTGAAATGGTTTAAGTAGATAGTCATGCCACAATATAAATAACTCCTTGGACAGAGAGGAAGTAATTGGGGTTTTCTCCCACCATCTATTAAAATGATTCTATTGATCTTTTAAAAACATCACTGCATCACTTTAAAAAAAAAACACAGAGCCACGAGGCACAGTGGTTAAATGCCTGTACTGCAGCTAAAACCGTGCTCACAACCTGGGGTTCAATCCCAGGTAGCAGGCTCATGGTTGACTCAGCCTTCCATCCTTCTGAGGTTAGTAAAATGAGTGTGCAGCTTGCACACCCCGGTCACTGTAAACCACTCAGTGACTACTTGAATTGGTATGTGGCGGTATATAAGCAGAACACTTTATTTAAACAATTCCCCTCCCAGAAGGAGAAGAAACCAGCAAGGGACATTTCCCCCTCCGTTTCTTTCACTTATCTTAAAAGTCCAGTCAAGAACTGGCCACCTTCTTCATAGTAGCCTGATCTGTTTTTCATCTAAAGCTATTCTAAATAGAGAAGTTGTGCCCACTGTGAACCATTGGCTTAAATTCTTAAACCACAATATTCTTCTACACCCCGGCCACATTTGTCATCTATTTTGCCTTGAAGAATTACCTGCGCCAGATGGTATTCATTATTATGCGTTACGTGTCTGAAATATTGCAGTTTTCTTCTTTTTTGGAATTGAAAATTTCTAACTTTTTATTCACACGCTGTAATACAGCAACTTTAGTGACTCTCGCTGTCCAAGGTATCTTCAGAATTCATCTGTTAGTCCACATTTCAAATTCTTCCAGCTTCCTGCTTACTGCATCTGTAAGGGTCCAAGTTTCAACCCCATAAAGAAGCATACTAAATACATTAGATTTATGTATTCAGGGACGAAGTCTGAGAGACAAGTGTTGGTTTGTCAAGACTTTCATCCTCTTCTGGAATGAATTTCTAGGTTATTCAATTCAACAACAGATTTTGCATGAAAGATTGCAGTTATCCTTGACATAGCACCCCAAGTATTTATGATGATACTCTCTCACTTATATCACCGCATGCCGATCTTGAGAAGGTTCTGTGCCCATTTTTACTGATAACTATTATGTCACAGTCATATGACATTAAGTCACAATCACATGACATTGCTTTCTGCAGCAACAAAAACCAATAATCCTTGCAAATTTGCCAGACTAGTTGCAAGCAGGACAGTTTCATCAGAGTTTCTAATGTTATTAATAAGAACTTCATTCAGCTTCCTACCTTAGTTCTTTCCTTCAAGAGCATCCCGGAAAACTCTTTCTGAATAGATATTAAAAAGCAGAGGTGAGAGAATACAACCTTGACAAAGACCTTTTATAATTGCCACCTCTTCTAATATCTGACCCACTATCTGAACACCAGCATGCTGATTCCAGTTCAAATTCCCAATCAATGAAGCAAATAAAAACATTGATGTTGACATACCAGAGACATTGCTGAACTAATATTTGAAGACTAAATAATGCCTTCCGAGTTCTAAATCCATTCCTGAATCTGAATTGAGTATCTCCAATGCTCTCTTCACACTTCTGATATGTCCTTTAATGCAGGACTTTTAAAAATAACATGAGTATGTGGCTCATCAAACTGATTGTCCAGTATTACTTTTTGCATTTGGATTCTTTGGTATAAAAGTCAACCAGAAGAGAAAGGGATTGTTCCTCCTAAAGCAATTTCCAAACTTCCATAGATATTTCATCAGGGCCTGGGGCCTTGCCACACTTCAAAAATTTAATGACATGTTCTTCCTCTTCTTTCAGGATAGCTGCACCATCATCTAACTTGACACCATGGCCAACATTTCTGTTATCCTTAAAGAGATGTTCTATATGTTCTTTCCACTCCTGTAGCTACCTGAATCCACCCAAACTTCTCTTCATGACAGATCCCTTTAGAGAACTATAGGAAGTTGCATTGCCTAAAAGAAAAAAGAAAAAAGAAACCCCCCCCAAAATGGTTTCATGCCCTTTCAGATTTCTGTTGCAGAAGAATCCACTTCATTTGTTCTGATAATTATCTGCTGCTTCGCATATCAAGTAATATAAGTTATTTTAAAAATGTGTCTCTCATCTCCATTTGTTTTGCCTAGTTTAAAGGGATGAGGCACTTTAGGCTTGTCCAGGGCCTTGGTGGCATGGAAGGAAACAGTTGTGTGAGGTGCAGAGACCAGTGATGGTGTACTACAGCAGTGGTTCTCAACCTGTGGGACTCCAGATGTTCCTGGACTGCAACTCCCAAAAGCCTCCACCACTCACTGTGCTAAAAGGGGTTTCTGGGAGTTGCAGTCCAGGAACATCTGGGGACCCACAGGTTGAGAACCACTGTACTACAGCACTGAAAATTCCAACCATTAAACACGTGATTTGCCTATGGCAAATAAACCAATATTGATTTTGAGTCAATATCCTTTTGATCTCTGCCATGTCTTAACATCATTTCTGTTCCCACGTTTTTTGCCAGGATTGGTGAAGGGGCATGACCTCTCAAACTGAATTTTCAAAGAACGACAAAAGTGGAGTCATTTGCTTTTTAAAGGCATTCTAGAAATTCCCAGTAAAAGTGTCTTTGACTCAAGGATTAACTGACTTTTAAGGCTCATGTGTTCCTGTGCTCCTCATTTAGAGTGATCTTTCATGACAAATAACCTCTATGTTCAATCAGAAATTCCATTATATTACATTTAAAAGTACACTGTTTTTGGTATGCGGGGGTTAGAAATATAAAGGGTTTTTAAAATTCAGTAAATGTGGACCAATAGCAGTTAACATTGGAAAGGAAAGGTTCTTTACCCTGACATTTAACAGCCAATTTCCCTGTCAAGCATGTTCCTAGTTAATTCATGAGCTGACACAGAGGGCATGATGAGCTATCGTTCTATTAAGTGGATTTAACTGTACCTCGGAACCCTGTGGTTTTACACCAGACGTCTGCTGATTTCTTCACTCAGGTCCTGCTAGTGCTTCTCAGACTTTTCCCATCAGCTTTTACATGGGCTTCAGTGCTGCTTGAAGACTGCCTTTGGATTCTTCTTTTCACAAGGCACAATTTACTCCGGTCAGCCACATGCAAAGTAGGCTCTGCAGTCTCACTTCTGTTGTAGCTAGAGATGGGGATGAACTTACTGAGATGGTGGTTTGTCAGGTTTGGTGAACCACAAACCACAAATCCCCCACCCATGAACCAATGAACTGATGAACTGGTTCATTGGCTTGTCAATATTTTAAAGACAGCCCATGGCTACCAGTCAGATATAAGTTAGTGAAATATATGTAATGTGTTAGACAGGATATTCTATATGTGTTTGATATATATTTAATTGATTTAAGATGGAGTCAGTTAAAAGTGCAAAGTCACAGTGACTCAATGTATAGTGTTTTTTTTTAATGGAGTACAGATGTTAAGAATGAACATAATGAATTTTGGCTGATGCAAGAGGTTGCAATAGTTATGATGTAATATCATTTATGATTGGACAGACGTGTATAAAAATGTTCTGTAAAGCATTGTTCATTGGGCCTTCCGTGAGTAAGGCAACCACTTTGTTTCTCTGTCATATATTTTGTCATATGTACTGAATGCTGTTATGCTGTTATGCTGTTGAACTTTGTATCAATGTACTAATGTGATTTTTCCCTCTATGTTTGTTGAATTTTGTAGAGGTTCTATGATGCTGTGATGTATTTTTGTACATTTGTAATATAGCTGTTTGGTTTTAAGAAAACTGTCTCTGGCTAACAATTTATTCAATAAGTATGGAGGTGGGGGACATTGTCTCTCTACCTGTGTCATCGTCAGACCATCACCTGCTTTCTTTTTCCCTGTCGATTCCCCCCCCCCATGGGGACCCTCGGCCTCCTGTGTTGGCCCACCCCCGGAGACTCATGGACCCTGCACGGTTCCGGGAAGGCTTCGGGGAGCTACCTGGTGGCCTGACTGACGCTCCGGCCGAGGCTGCGGCTGACCTTTGGTTTGAAACAACTGCCCGCACTATCGACCAGATCACCCCCAAGCGCCTTCTCCGCAGCAGAGCTCGACCTTTGCCGTGGTTCACGGCAGAGTTGAGAGCGATTAAGCAGGAGCGGAGGAGGCTGGAGAGCAGCTGGAGACGAAGCCGGACGGCTTTCAATAAGACTGCAGTTGTTATCCAGACTAGGCGCTATTCCTGAGCGATCAGGGAGGCTAAGTCATCCTATTACTCCCTGAGAATTGGTGAGGCCTCGAACCGCCAGGCAGAGCTCTTCCGCGTGGTTCGGGACCTCACCAATCCTAGTCTGGCCAGGCCTCCTCCTACCTAGTGAGAACTTTGCAGTCTCTTTTCGATCAAAAATAGAGGCTATCCGGGCCGGCTTCGACTCCGGTTGTACTAGCCCTTCCCCACCATCCCCAGTTGCTGGGCCACCTCACTCTCCTCGGCTGGATGAGCTTGGGCCTGTTTCCTCTTTGGAGGCCTCCAGGGTGATTGCCCACTGCCGGCCTGCGTCCACCCCCTTCGATCCTTGCCCTGCCTGGCTGATAAAAGCTGCCGGCAGGAGCATGCCAGAATGGGCTTCTCTCATCGCCTCTGCCTCCTTCAGCGAGGGTTTTTTCCCTCTCATCTGAAGGAGATGGTGATCAAGCCGATTCTTAAAAAAACTGGCCTGGCATCGGACGAATTGGCGGATTTCCATCCGATTGCCAATGTCCCGTTCATGGGCAAGGTTATCGAGCGGGTGGCCACAATCCGGATTCAGTCATATCTGGAGGAACATCAGTGCCTTGACCCATGCCAATCCGGGTTAAGGCCCTGCCGGGGGACCAAAACAGCTTTGCTCGCCCTGCAAGATGACCTAATCCGGGTGGCCGACAGGGGTTGTTCTACCCTGTTGGTTCTCCAACAGGGATTTGTCAGCGGCCTTCGATACCGTCGACCACGGTATCTTACTGGATTGGCTCTCTGAGGTGGGGATCGGAGGCACTGCTCGCAGTTGGCTCCGGTCCTTCCTGGAGGGCCGTCCCCAGTATGTGCAGAATGGGGGGAGTTGTCGGTCCTGTGGATACTCCCTTGTGGGCTTCCACAGGGGTCGTCTCTCTCTCCCCCATGCTGTTCAACATCTATGGAAGGCCACTGGCAGGGGTCATTAGGAGATTTGGAGTCTGCTGTCATCAGTACGCTGATGACACGCAGCTTTATCTCTCCTTTTCCACCTCTCGACCGGAGCCTGGAGGCGGTATTGACATGGACCAGGGCCAACAGGCTCAAGCTCAACCCCGAGAAGATGGAGGTTATGTTCTTTGGGAGTTCGCCATCTGGGTATGGAAGCCCTCTCCCCAGTCTGGAGGGAGTTTCTCTCCAACTGGCGGATAGGGTTCGGAATCTGGGTATGGTTCTGGATCCGGCGCTTAGCTTGGAAGCCCAGGTGGCTGCCGCGACCAGATCCGCATTTTACCATCTTCGTCAGATTGCCCAGGTCCGCCCATACCTAGATGGTGATTCTCTAAGAACTGTGGTTCAAGCACTGGTGATCTTGAATTTGGACTACTGCAACACTCTCTACATGGGGTTGCCCTTGTCTCTCCTCCAGCGTCTGCAGCGGGTACAAAATGCGGCAGCCAGACTGGTGATGGGTGTGCACCGTTACAACCGCATCACCCCGGTTCTGGCTCGCCTGCATTGGTTGCCTGTTGCATCCCGGATCAGATTCAAGGTCCTGGTTTTAGTTTATAAAACCCTCCATGGCTTGGGCCCAGACTACCTGTCAGAGCGGATTGTCCAGCGATCAACCTCGGCCTGTCCAGTCCGGCAGTCGCGAGCGCACTCGCTTTGGGTTGCCACCCCTAGAGAGGCCTGGAAAACACCTACACATAACCGGGCCTTCTCAGTGGCAGCCCCGTCTCTATGGAACAGCCTTCCAAGCGAAGTGTGCTCTGCAGAGTCCCTGCTGGCCTTCCGTAAAGCTTTTTTTGGGAGGCCTTTGGCGAGTTTTTGTAGGTTTTTTTCCCTTTTTTCCCTGCCATCGCAGAGAGGGCATGTTCCTGGGCTTTGTATGTGATGCCAGGGCACAAACTGTTTTATAGTTTAAATTGTATAGTCTTTGCTCAATCATGTTGTTATTGTTTTTTATTGTGTTGTAAGTTGCTTGTCATTTTTGTAAGCCGCCCATAGTTCCTACGGGAAGATAGGCGGGGTATAAATCTAATAATAAATAAATAAATAAATAAATAAATAAATAAATAAATAAATAAATAAATAAATTGCTTCTGCTAGCTGATCAAATATCACACACTCTGACACTACCTTAAAAAAATAGAGCCCACTCTCCACCCAAAGCCCCCCCTTGCCTCCCTACCTTTGTTGCAACAGCCACCTCATAGCTGAGAGGTGGGCACTTGAGTGTGGGGAGCTGGCCTAAGACAGACCTGGGGGGGATGGAAGTCTTTTAGCAAAGCCCAGGCATACCTGGATGGGCTTTGCAAAGGGACTTTCATCCCTCAATTGTAGTACAGGAGGGGATCCTTTTGCAAAGTCCACCACACTTGCCTGGCCTTTGCAAAGGGAAAATTCCTTTCAGAACCCCAGGTAGGCTTTCTGGTAGGGACTCCTGATCCAGGCCAAGGCACTATCTATCTATGCAATCAGTATGCTGAATTAAACTTGGGAGGAGGGATTCATCCCTTAGTATTTTAAGGGTCTCTGGAACTCATAAATAAAAAGGGATAAATATCCCACAAATCAGTGGATATAACTTTTTAATTTGTCTCTATCTCTAGTTGTGGCTAGGGACATGTCTTTGGTTCTTCAGCTCTTCTCCTTTCACAAGTGACTCACCAAACAGTTGATTGGGTAGTTTTTCAGTAGTCAGTATCTGCCTTCTTTCAATATCTCTTTCTTTTCAGAAAAATACTGCATTTTGGGCCAATAGTGGTACAGGTTCAGTGTGAGTTCACATGGCACCCAAGTGATCTACAGCAGAAGGGGAACCATCCTGGCTCTGTTCCATGATGAGCTTGGTTTAGTGGCATGGCTATGGGGTGACTAATCCATGCCATACTGGCTCAAACACACACAATCCTTTATCTAATCATGCCCTAAGTTGTGTTCAGTGCCACATGTACTTCTCAAAATCCTCCTTAGGTGCTACAGTGGCTTCTGACGTCTCTCTTGTTTGGGACAAATAACAGTAGAACTGTTTCTGGGGTTTTTTGGAATGTAGAATTCTAAGTGTTCCTTTGGTGGTCTGCATATACCTTGATAACTGTTGTTCTGTGTCAACCTTTCATTTCGTCAAGTCAAGATAGTCAGCAAATTTAAAATTCTGAGCTTTATTCAGCTGCAATGTTTCAAACCTGAAGATAAGCTTTTTAAGACAGTCACTCTGTCCTTGCTAAGATTGCTCCCACTTCCACCATGAAGAAAAGCAAGTTTTTTCCCAATTTGGTCTCAAAGATCCTTCATATCTCACTCTAGTCTTAATTGCCAGGCAGACTTGTCATAGATTTTTCTTTCTTTGGTTTTGTGTTTTGTGATCTTAACAGAATATGTAAAAATTCAGAAACACTGGCCTTCAAGCTGTAAACTGCTAAGGGAATTAACTAAATATTTGATTAATATTTAATTAAACTAATTAGACATGGGCACGGAGTGGCGAAATTGTCATTTCCGTTTTCGGTTATCGTTTCCATTACGTAACAGAAACGGTAACAATAATTACGCCGCTCCAGCTCGAACCCGACCCGAAAAAAGAAAAATTGGGTCAGGATTTTTGTTGTCATTAATGGCATCACGGCGATTGCGCAATGTCAAGCAGCACAGAAAAAAAGTTTTTAAAAGTAAAAAAAAAAAAAAAAAACCACTCCCGGCCAAAAAAGCAGGTGAAAATATACCTGCCTGAGGACACCTACCAGAGGGGTGGTTTCTGGGGGGGTGGGGTCCCCAGCCTTCCCCCCCTCTTCTCCTGTCCTGGGCTGCTTGCACCAGGCTCGGGGGGGGTCATCCTCGTCGTCTCGCCATGCCATGCGGTGGGGGGGATCCAAAATGGTGACCACAAATTTTCTTTTGAAATCGTGGTCAAAAAACACACCAAATCACCACAGAAACATGTGAAATTTATTTATTTTAAATGCCTGAATTTTAGTAGTAGCAGCAGTGGGTTTTTATAGCAATAAAACGCCGTATTGATCTTATTTTATTTTATTTTATTTTTTATTTTTTTAGACCTGCCCATTTGGGCTGGGCATGGGATGGGACCATGCAAATTGTTTGAACCATTCCACCAATGACATCGCCAGGTTTTTGACTGACACTTCTGGATGTCTCGGAGGGCATAAAAAGCCGAGGCACCTTCCAGAAATCGCAGTCGGGTGTATGGATGTGGTTGAGGGAGGAGGGCTGGCTGCTGGTGCTGGTGTGATCTGATCGAGATTGAGGAGGGAGCCTGGAGGCTTTAGGATTTAAGTTAGGCAGGCAGGGAGGGAATTGAATTTAGAAAATGATTTCTTTGATTCCCTGCAGCTTTGTCTGCTGAAGGGAATAGCAGTTTATTCTTTATTTCTTCTCTGGCAGTTTGTGAGGATTTTTTTCTGATATTGGATAAAGGGGGAGGTTCGACTGGGAGTGGGTGGTGTGGATTTATTTTAAAAATATATTACATACTACCATTTATTTTCTCTTTTCCCAACTTCAATTTGCTTGCACACACACACATTTGGGGTGCAAGCCAAGAACAGAACCTCTATCCTGATATCCTAACTGCCCACTCACCCGTCCACCTGTGCCGCCACCCGCCTGCGGCCCGCGCCGCTGCCCGCCCACTCGCCCGCCCGTGCCTCCCCCCTGCCGCTGTCTCTGCCCACCCATGGCCCCCTGCCATCGCCGCCCGCCCGCACCTCCCCCCGCCCCCGCCCCCCACCCTGCCTGCCGCCTAGGGCGCAAAAACACCTAGCGCCGTCCCCCTATGCTCTGGGGGAAGTCAAATCGCGCTAAATCGCAGTGGAAACGACAAACGACAAACGACAAATGAAGCAACAAATTTTTGGAAAATTTCGCGACAAACGGAAACGACTCGAAACGGACCCGTTCCGACAAATGAAAACTCGAAACGTCATTTTTTTCTGGTCGTGCCCATGTCTACTAACAACAACAACTATCCAGTCAACCAACCAAACAAGCAACCCTAGTTTATAAATGTGGGATATTCTGCTTTTGAACTCGCAAGTCAAAATGCTAGGAAATAGCCCAATATTGCTGGACAATATATTGCGGGCATTGCTAGTACGAAAAAAGGATGCTAAGCTTTACGTAGCAAAGATCAGTATGAATGTTGACAATACCCATGGCAGCATTAAAGATGATCTACAGGATACCCTCTTGTGTTCACTACCATTCAGATAAAGACATTGAGCAAGGGAAAATCCTAAAAGCCAGCTCTTTTTTATCAGTTAGTTCTCACCCAAACACATTGATCAGTTAATGTCATTGTTTTACAGTGCATCCCTCAGCACTTATTTACAAAGAACAAAAGCAATCCAGCAACAGAGATAAAGTTACCTGATTCAGACAGTGCAGGCTATGTCTGTGGGATAGTGGGGGCAGTAGATAAAAGCTGAAATTGGTGCCTAGATTATTCAGCAAGGGTTTTCAGGATGGCCCAAGATGGTCTGATTCAGGCCACAGAATATCTTAAAACAAAATTGCCTGCTTGGGTTGTTCCTTACCGGACAAATTTCCAGGAGGGGCTAATTTGGCTTGGCATCTTGGTACCAGGGAGCAGGCAGCGTCAGGGCTTCCTGGGGAGCTCAGGCTTTGGGCACAAAGTTTTCACATTATTTATTTTCTCCTGGGAGGCCCCAAAGTCCAGGCTTTGGGCACAAACGATGCCCCTTTGCCCCAGACCATGGGGGTTCCTATCAGGGGTTAGAGAGGCTTTTTAAGCCTGCCTTCCTATAGATTGCCCTCCTTTGCCTTTTTGACCATGACTGGTGGGGTTGTTGGTGGGAGCCTTGGGCAACTTTGCCTTGTGGATTGCAGGCTTGCGTTTTCCCAAGCTTGTGAGTTATTGTTCTTTGGTTTGGGTTTTTGTTTAGTTAATTAATTAAATTTAGACTTTGTTGCAAGCAGGGTTGGGGTTGGGCTTGGCTCAAGACTTGAGCAAGGTTGTTCTGTGGAGGGGGGGTCTGTTGTTGAATATTGGGGATCACTTTGATTTGACTCTTGGGGTTTGGCAGTGGGTTTTGTTAGGGTTGGTACCCAGGATGATACAGGGGAAGCTGGGGGCACCTGCCACTATGCAAGAAAAGTGACCTGAAAAGTTAGTTAGCTACCATTGGTGGGGAGACTAATCAGTCCTTACCTGTTTTTTCACCCATCCCATTCTTACCTGTGGGTTGGTGGTAGTTCTCCCCTGGCAACTGTTGGAGGGTAGTGCAAGAGGTAACAGATTAAAAGTCCCTTGGAAATAGGCTTAAGGATACAATAACCTATTGGCAGCCCTCAGTTGAAATTGAATAGATTGGTAGGTGTAGAAAGGTTAGCAGTTTTGAGCAATATAAGCAGACCAGAGGGCTGCCTTGGATTACAAATTAGGGTTTGGGGGGTATTGAGCAGGTTGGCAGCACTCCCTGAGTGTAATATTAACAAATCTGTTTTGGGCTGGATTTTAAAATAATTCCAGGCCCTTACCTACTTGCACTACATTCAGCCCCCCTGCTTTGATGGCTACCTTATTAATATCAGAAGTAATAAATAAAAATTGTATCCCTATTTAACCCATCCATACTTGTGTCATGTCTTTATTCCAGGATGGGATGGGCAAAGTTGACGACCTTCACAATTTCTTAGATGTTTAACCACAGTTTTTAATTTGCTTAAAATAATGCTGCTTCCTCCTAGTTTATCCCTAACTCCAGAACCTTGATGAACCAATGAACATTGGCAGGTGTATGAGCTGGGCTGTGAGAAACTAGATGTTGCAATATAAAATGTTAAACTTGTACCCCACGTCCGCCTTCCTACATTCTGCTTGAATTAAGTGACCTGGACATTTGGTTGATTCATGCAATTGTTTTCATTCCGAAACAGATACTGTTAACATGAGAATGACAGTGAAATGTTTGTAGAAGTTTTGTAATCAATAATTAATGACCAGGAATTATTTATTGGACAGTAAATCAATGGCAGCAAGCTTTGGCTCATTCTCATGTTGTCACAAACATAACAGATAACTAGGCATAATCAATAGGAAGCTAATTTCTGCCCCCTCTAAAAATGATTGATTTTATGAATATTTATATGTTTACATATATCAAAGTGGCAGAAACTCCTTTTGAGCAAGCTGTGCATTTTAAAGTGTGTGTGCATTTACAAATCAACGTATTTTATATATTTGGTTGATGCTCTAGTGCTCTTCAACTTTTTCGTGCATTATGGGGGGAACGTGTTAAAGAAAAAGGCACTACAAGGTTGAGTTGTGGTTATATTCTTATTTTGTCTGTCCTGTTTCTTATTTGTATAGTCTTCTCAAGCAAACAGTATGGTGTCTTTTTCTTTAAAACTTGTGCCCCTCCCCATGGACTAAAATGTTAAGCTGGCTGGTTTATTGAGCAGAGATGAACATGAAGTTGAAAAATGGTGGTTTGTGATTGGTTCATGTCCTTTAGCAGCAGGGAGGGGACTTACCTTGTGTTGCACAAGAGCTTTTGGGCTGGCACAGCTCCCCAGATTTCAAATCTATCAGCACAAGTATTGCATTGGCTGAGATCAACCATCGGCCAATGGTTGCATCAACAGAACCATAGTGTCCAGATCAAGGGAAGTGATATTACCACTCTATTCTGCTCTGGTCAGACCCCACCTGGAGTAGTGTGTCCAGTTCTGTGTGCCTCAGTTTAAAAAGGATGTTGACAACCTCGAGCGGGTGCAGAGGAGGGCGACCAGGATGGTTGAGGATCTGGAGGAAATGTCTTATGAGGAACGGCTTAGGGAACTGGGAATGTTTAGCCTTTCAAAAAGAAGGCTGAGAGGGGATATTATAGCTATGTTTAAATATTTGAAAGGATGTCATATTAAAGAGGGAATAGGTTTGTTTTCCATGGCTTCAGAGACTAGGACTCGGGGCAATGGTTTCAAACTACAGGAAAAGAGATTTCATTTGAATATTAGGAAGAACTTCATGACAGTTAGAGCTGTTCGGCAGTGGAATATGTTGCCACAAAGGGTGGTGGATTCTCCTTCTTTTGAGGTTTTTAAGTAGAGGCTGGATGGGCATCTGTCGGAAATATTGTGATGGGGTTCCTGCATGGCATGGGGTTGGACTGGATGGCCCTTGAGTAGAGATGGGCACGAAACGAGCGATTTTTCTTTTTCTTTTTTTTGTTTCGTTACGTAACGAAAACAAAACAAAATTTCTTAAAAAACAAAATGAAAACGAAAACGAAATGACCAAATTTGCCATGTTTTTCATTTTCATTGCAGCAGATAATTGAACTAAAAAGAATACTAACGAAACAGCAATTTTTCGTTTTCATTTTTGTTTTTTGTTTCGTTACCTAACGAAATGAAAATGAATTTTTTTGCAAAAAACGTCACGAAAACGAAAACGAACCGAAACAGACCCCTAAACGACCAAACGAGAAACGAAACACCATTTTTGAGTCGTGCCCATCTCTACTAGAGATGGGCATGACTTGAAAAAAATTTTTTTCGAGTTGTCGTTAGTCGGGCCGGTTCCGTTTCGGGTCGTTTCCGTTTTTCGCGAAAATTCGCAAAAATTAGTCAGTTCGTTTTTTTTGTTTTTTCGTTTTCGTTAGTACTGGTTTTGGGGGGGTAGCGGGCTCCTGGAGGCACCTCTGTGGGGTGGGTGGGTGCCTCCTCTGGCCCGCTATAAAGGGAAAGCGGGCTCCAGGAGGCACCCGTGGGTGCCTCCTATCCTCACCCACTAGGAAGGGGAAGCAGGCTCCAAGAGACCCCTCAACATGGGGGTCTCCCCTCCTCACCTGCTGCTGCAAAATGGTATGCAATAGCCATATGGATATGCATACCAGTTGCAGACAGTGAGACTAGTGATGGCAGTGAACCCAGAGCCATAGGTGATGCCTAAGGCTCTCGCACCACCATGTCTCACACAGAAGGGAATTGTACTTGCGTGTAGTGCAATGCAAGTAGATCTGGCTTAGGGTTAAGGTGGGTTAGTGCAAGGGCTAGGGTTAGGCTAGTGACGGGTAAGGTTACGGTGGGCTAGTGGGTTGCACCTCTGGGTGCCTCTCTGACCCACTAAGAAGACAGTCTGTGACGTATGGGTAAGGACTGGAGTCAAGGATTAGGGTTAGGGTTAGGGGGCTAGGGCAGGTTTTAGGGGGCTTGGCATGGCGAGTCCGGCTGCCCAGGACGGGGGGGAGGCGGGGGCCCCCTCCAGAAACCACCCCTCCGGTAGGTGCCCTGCGCCCTTAGTCAAGCAGGCATTTTTCTGCCTGCTTTTTTGGCCCGGGAATGGGTGGGGGGAGAGTTTAAAAGTTTTTTCCTGTGCCGTCCGTGCCGCTTGCTTGCGCTTTAATTGCGGCGGCCGGCGGCGAGACTGGGCTTTTTGCTGGCTGCGAGCCTGCGGCGAGTCCCACCAGAGCAGCCCAGGACGGGGAATGGGGGGGGGAGGCCGGGGACCTCCAGAAACAACCCCTCTGGTAGGTGCCCTGAGGCACGGCAGGCATTTTTTCACCTGCTTTTCGGCCGGGAACCGGGTTTTTTTAACTTTTAAAAACTTTTTTTCTGTGCCGCGATCGCGCGATGCAAGGAACAAGCACGACAAATCAGACCAAAATTGTTCGTTCATTGGTTCGAGCTCGAAGTCTGGCGGAGTAATTCCCGTTATCGTTTCCGTGGAGTAACGGAACCAAGTAACGGAAACGGAAACGGGAATACCGCTAAGTCGTGCCCATCTCTAATCTCTACCCTTGAGGTCTCTTCCAACTCTATGATTCTATGATTCTATGAAATATTTGAAAGGATGTCATATTGAAGAGGAACAGGTTTGTTTTCCATGGCTTCAGAGACTAGGACTCAGGGCAATGGTTTCAAAGTACAGGAAAAGAAAATCCATTTGAACATTAGGAAGAACTTCATGACAGTTAGAGCTGTTCGGCTGTGGAATACGCTGCCACAAAGGATGGTGGAGTCTCCTTCTTTGGAGGTTTTGAAGCAGAGGCTGGATGGCCATCTGTCGGAAATATTGTGATGGGGTTTCTGCATGGCAGGGGGTTGGACTGGATGGCCCTTGAGGTCTCTTCCAACTCTATGATTCTATGAGTTAAAAGGGGGGCAGTAATGTAATTATGTTGGAAATGTAATTATGACTGTGGAACCTTTTATCATATGTGGTGGACTTGTAAAGAAGCTAAGGCGTATTGGAACATGGTAAAACTTTTCTTAGAAAGATCTTTGAAAATTAAAATAGAGTTTAGACCAGAACTATTTCTGTTAAATATAGTAGATATAAATATTTCCTATGATCAGAGATATGTACTTCATCATGTAATTGTTGCTGCAAGAATACTGTACGCGAAACTTTGGAAACAACCAATCACGCCAACAGAGAAGGATCTTCATGGAAAGATAAGAGAATGCATCGAAATTGATAAACTCTCTGGTTATCTAAAGGGAGACTACGACGAGATTTTTCGGGAAAGATGGCAAGAAGTAACAAATTTATTAGTATTGTGATAACATCTGGCAATTTTAGCAATATGTCTAATTACTATTTCTATTTTGCTTGATATACTCAATGTAAGTCTTAAAACTGTATTCCCCCCCCTTTTTTCTTTTTCCTCTTACCCTTACTCCTTCCCTTTGTCCCCCCCTTAAAAATCCAATAAAAATTTATTAAAAAAAAAAAAAAGGGGGGGCAGAGCAGAGGAGGAGCTGAAGGTGTTGAGGCAGAAGCATATAGCGCTGTCTTTTGAGCCCACTTGTGGCATAGTTGGATGCAAGCTTGTTCCTGATGATCACACAATGTCCAGGCAATAGGATTCCAGCCTGATCCCAATCCATGCCCAAACTGGACCTTTTTAGTTCAGCCCTCCCCCTGCCACGGATGAATGGAAGGGTCACTTTAAGACCGATCACTCCCAGCAAAGCAATCCTTTTGGACATAACACAATACACATTTCTCACCATCAGATCACACCCTTAGTTATGCAAACCACTTTGGGTGAGCTCAGACTCACTGCCACTATGTTAGTACAAAGTTATGCTATTTTGAGATAGTGCTATGTATCCCCTAAACTGGGAGGCAGTATAGATTCAACACAGCTTTACCGGTGTCATCCAGCTCTCAGTCAGCTTGTTTAGTTAGGCTTGCACCCTGAAACACAATTAAGTCTGCAGTCAAACACAAAATTGGTTGAAACTCCAAAGGGCCTTTTTCTGAAGAGAAAACTAGAGGACTGTGTGTAATTCACTAATTGAATATAAACAGTTCCACGGCTAATGATTAAATGACATTTTCTCTTTATTTGAATTGTACTGTGGGATGTTGAATATCTGCTACTTGTAAGTGAAATGGATTGCAGTCACATTAATGGTTCCTCGTCACTCCTTGCCACCTTGCCTTTCTGTTTTCATTAAGAGATTTGTGAAAACCATTACCATGCAAGATATTTGCACAGCCCTGTGTAATTGAGGCTCACTGACCCTGCTGCTCTAGACTGATTTTACTGTACTTTTTATTAAACTACCTGCCAATTGGTGTTGATTCTGTATGTAATCCTGGCAAAATGTGATCCAGAAGCCCTCATCACCCATGGTGCTGGCCAGGATTTCTAGGAGTTGTTGTCCAAGAACATCTGGATCCAAGATTGGGAACTAGTGAGCTAGAGAATTTACTGGCTTGGTTTTATATATAGAATCAACAGCATAATTTCATTTTAGGTCATGGTTCCTTCCTTCTAATTTTGTTTCGCAGCACTTTTGTGAAGGAAATGAGTAAGAACAGAGAGCTTTGACCATGTTTGAAGAGAACATAGCTCTTGATCTCCAAATCACCATATAGATATATAAATTAATCCATAATTATACAAACTTTTGTACTACATTGTTTCACCATCTAGTAGTTTTATGAAGTTGTACAAGGATTGACGTGTGGGGGGGTCTGAGACACATGAACATGAGGCACAATTAACAGCAGCACATCAATTTAGTTCTTACACAGAGAGCTTCAAATTGCATTAAATCCATTTGGTCATCATCCCTGATACCACACACAGTCACGGTTTTCACAAATCTGAAAGTGAGAAATATATTCACAGTAATTTATGGGTAATAGTTCATCCAGACTATCTGTAGGTAAAGGAACAATCAGCAGTCTCATACTGTTTCTTCCTTGCAGTAAAGTGACACAGATCAAGACTCCAATGAATGTTGGACCAGTCAGTGTTGGATAATCAGTATAGTCATTGCGCTCCCACATGAAATGATGAGACGAGATCAAGGTATGGGGTTAAACTGGGCCACACTTTATTAACTGATAGCAGAATGTCAATGGACAAGTTCAAGAGGGGACTGACATCAGGCATAGCATGGGTTGAAACCCCGGGGTCTCCCAGGACCCCTCCCAACTGGCAGCATGGGAGAGTTAGTGCCCCAGGTGGCACCGGCACCTGATGGTGCCGACTGGGCCGGCAATTTGCGTACAACCCCCCATGCCTCACTGTATCACAAAGGGACTGTCCTGACCCAGGGAGGCCTCCCCATACACCCAACTCCAGGCCCTGTAATCACATGATCCGCAGTGCCGTGGAGTCGGATGCCTGGGGATAGTTGATTTTATTAAAGACTCACTGGCTGCCTTTCTTCTGCTTCTGCCGCCAGTGTAACCAATGCAAGGTTGACTTTAACTAAAGCCCCCAAGTACCAGTGTGGGATAGGTGAAAAATCCCCACACCCATTGACCAATTTTGGATACGAGTCAAAAATTCCTATCCGGCCCCTGTAGGCGACCAGTTACACTCACACTAGTCCTTTAAGTGGTGGGCGGGTGGGGAACACCAGGCAATAAAAGCTGTGGAGGGAGGAGGAGCACCCCTTATATAGGGCACACCTCCCCCCCTCCAGGCGTGAATCCATGTTGTCTTCTCTCGCGCATCTGCGCAACAGGGCAAAACACCCCACCCGCCAGAGAATCCGGCCATGGGGCATCCAATGGCTTAGATCCAATTCCTAATCACAACCAGGGTAGACCCCTTGAATCAATGATAACTTACACACTGTCCATTGATTCTCTAGGCATATTCTAATTAGGATTAACAATTGGCTTTAAGCTGTGGTTAGCTGGAATTCAAAGAAGTGTTTGCATTCCCTGAAATAAAACCAGAATCAGTCCTGTTCTGATATAAATTCCCTGTTTAAGCAGCGGGAGTGTGAGAATGCCAATTTTAAACAACTTTAAATACACTCCTTAAAATATTTTATGAAACTATCCGAGTCACTGTAGCTTGGTGTGTTTTATGTTTTCCCCTTTCTCTGAAATGGCTAAATTTTAAAGATGGCATATCTGAGATAATTTTGTCCTCATAGTATTTTCCCCTCCTGCTGGTTTATCACATTAAGAGGTCATAATTCTTTGTTTATGATCCTGCAGTCTAACTTGGAGTGCCTGTGATGTCAAAATTAGTGATTGCATATATATGGGCTTTTTCCTACAACAAACAGAACAAAGCTAGCTTATGGGCTCACACAGAATGAATGCTAATGATAAGGCATCTGAATGACTTTCATTAGGACTTTTCAGGAGTTGAATCTCTCTTTTTGCCTTCTGCTTTTCTCTCTATATGCCATCTCTCTCTATCTCTCTATCTCACTCTCGCTGTGTTCACCCATCCAAAATGTCTCTCTACCTTCTCACATTTTCCATTTTGTAGAAGGTCAGGTAATTGGGACTGATATAGCTTGTAAAGTGTTCAGACCTCAATGTGCATTCTTGCCTTATTTAATGTGAATTGATCCATGATGGTTCATTCACATGGCTGCCAGGCCATATTCTGGTCTCACAAGTGTCATTTCCCATTACTCCTGCCCCCTCCATTAAATAAAAAATAATATGGATCTGTTAATTTGTTCCCCAAACAAAATTTTTAGTGCTGGTGCCGTCTATCCTGAAACATTGTCATCAATGGGGAGGAGCTGGCCAGCCATAGCTTTGTCCAATATGATGCACAACCCATGAGGCCAGGGGTCTGTGAGTTTCAAGCTGCATCATTCTTTCTTGATTTCTCTGGTGTGGTCTGTAATGGGGTTCATAGTTTGTTTCTGGTTTTGCAAGAATCTTCCATAAAAATCCTATGCAATCATGAAAAGCCTCTCTTGGCTTCACAGATCCACATTTTACCAAAGTCATCAATTGATATAAGGAGAAATTAACACACTGCTTGAAAAAGAAGAATGGGAGTGTAAATATTAGCAGAAGATGAAGGGGGGTCGTAATGGCAACATGCAAAGAAGTATCTTGGGATCATAGGTTCACACAGAACGCAAAACAAAAAGAAATGTAGAGCAGAATTCAGATTTTAAAAGTAGTAGGTTCCTGGCTGGCAGGATTTGTCATGGATTCAGCATTCTTTGGGGAGAAAATATTTGCAGTACCACATGTGCCATCTGAACTTCCCCCCCAAAAAACATCAACAGCCCAGGATCAACAAGAGAAACTGGAGATACATTTTGGATATCGTGAATGCAGCTTCAGGTTCCTTCAATCTCCCCAGCGGCCTTCTAGTTAAGAGGAAAATCCTTCTTGCTGCATTCTGGACTGTTCACTTGCAGACATGTTTGGAGGTCAGCAAGTCACCTTCCCTTCCTCAAGGCAATTGCATGACTCCCCCTTTCTTCCAGTGTTATACTGTGACACATTTTGAACTCATTTCTTCGGTGGCTGCCGATTTGGGGAATCAGACGCAGAAAACGGTCACGAATGAACACAATGGTCTGTTCCACATATTCATCTCTTAGAAAAAGCAATTATTTCAGATTTCAGAAGTCTCAGAGTCCTGTATTAGATCTCAAAGAATTGTCATTTTCCCCAAAATCATTAGGAGAAGACAAACTAAGGGCAAGCAATGCTGGAAGAATAGAAAGTTTGGTTTGTATATATGAAGTGACTTAAAAACCTAGGCACCCATCTCAACCTCACTCTTAAAGGCACCAGCTGTCACTACTACTGTAGATTAGTGTGAAGGGTTATATTGCTCCAAATGGTGAAATAGGTTCATTTCCCTCCCTCCCTCCTGACTTTTTAATTGGCTGACACTGGCATCACACCATTTGGCATATGGGAGTGAATGAAATCAGTGATGGTCATGAACCCAACCACGAACAGAAAATCCAGCAAACTGGGCTGGTTCATGGCTCAGTTGGCAACCCATTTCAGAGATCACATTTTGCCCAAAGCAAAATGAAACACCAAGGTTTTTCCTACTTTGTTTTGATTTGGTAAAAATGATGCCTGACTGGTCACCCCACACACACACACACACACACACCAGGCCCTGCTGCCTTCTCCTTTTCTGCCACCACTGCTGCCACCATCCTCAGAGACAGTGGGACTGGCTTCTCTTCCAGGAGCTGAGCTCGCTGCCTCTGCACAGGTATCCAGTTTAAGTTAATTTAAGTTTTATCACCACTAGAGATGGGCATTTCACTTCAGAAGGGGACTGGTTTCAAAATGAAACATGGCAGCACAGCTGGTGTTCGGAATACAGTCCAACCCTCCATAG
Organism: Phrynocephalus guinanensis; assembly: GCA_037367245.1. NCBI lineage: Eukaryota > Metazoa > Chordata > Lepidosauria > Squamata > Agamidae > Phrynocephalus > Phrynocephalus guinanensis. Next base: position 153,890,365 of record CM074733.1, on the reverse strand, counting down.
CAAAATCAACCAGGTCTTACCTTGCTTTATCTCGTGTGTGGCGAAACTCCAACAAGGAAGCAGTTTCCTCCAGAGATGTTCCGTCTCGCTGGCGCTGGCCAATCAGACAAGGAGGCAGGATGATGCATGTCCTTGCACAACTTCTGATTGGCCAGCATCAGGGAGAGGGAAAGATGACACGCTGGAGGCTTCTTCCTGGTTGGATTTTCACCCCTATAATAATAATTGGAAATTGTTTATTTCTTCCGGGGGGCACTGTGCGGCTATGTAGCTTGCCTAAGATTCTAGAATTTTCACCTCAGAGCTCATTTCAACTTGAAATATTGAATTGTTCTTTTAGTCCTTGCACATCAGTTGGTTGATGTTTTTCAACATGCACAGTTTTTTCCATGCGTTCTTGAAATGTCTGCATTTTCCATGTGGTCAAAATTTTTGGATCTTAAAATGCAAAAAGCTGCTACAAATAGCCTATATACATGTAAAACCAATACACACATTGGCCTTATATGCACAATTGACTGTTAGTTTTGCCACTTACAAGCAAACATTTGGGGCAACTAATTTTTGGAGAATAACCTTCAAATAATTCTGATCTGAGAGTGATTGAATCTAGGGTTAAGACACTGCATGACGAAGCTAATATTTTGAAGTTCCCATCTTTAGTATATAGCTGGAGGATCATTTACTGTGTGTGTTGCATTGTTATAGTCATGACCGACCCTTCGTGACCCCATGTCCATGGAGGTTTTTTGGCAGGAATCCTGGAGTGGTTTTGCCTGTTCCTACTCCAGGCGCCTATAGCACCTGCTATTCCTTGCAGGTCTCCCATCCAATTACTAACCAGGGCCAACCCTGCTTAGCTTCCAAAATCAGGCGAGATCAGATGTGCTTAGGGCATCTAGAAAACTGACAGAAGCATTTAGTGATCTGTAAACAAAGATTACTATCTCAGCCAAGTTTTACTAACTCAATGACTTGGTTAAATCTGTCATTGAGGTCACAAGATAATACTATAATCTGGTTTTTTATGTATTTATTATTACTAGATCAAGGGTGAGGAAGAAAGCCTCTGATTCTTGATTTAGATCTTTAAAGAGTTGTTGGAAGAAAAATATTTTCAGCCAAAAATGAAACTAGGAAGGATTGTGGATATATCTGAAAGGAGGGAGTTGTCAAACATTCAGTGATTTTTATATGAATTCTTTTACAAGCTTCTTAGTTTTTAATTTGGAAACCATTAGGGTTTTGTGTCTTGTATTGTAGTCATATATAGCCCAAAATCTGGGTGGCTTACAATGAAGAATGACATGGAAAATTAAAGCCATAAAATCTAAAATGCAATATAAAACTTGTTGCAAAAATTAAAAAATGACAATAAAACACAAAGCAATAGCATCTGTTTTGCAAATTCTTTAAAACTCAGAAGTATCCCATTTATCTTGAGGGTGTTTCAGCCCCCCCTATCTGTCTGAGAGATTTTGTAAGGCTAAAGATCAAATATGTTTGAGGACCTTGTCTGGGGACCCCCTTGAAGCTCAAGCAGTGGTAACCAACCTTGGGACGCTCAGATGTTCTTGGACCACAACTTCCAGAAAACATGGCCAACATAGCTAGTGTTGAAGGCTTCTGGGAGTTATAGTCAAAGAATATCTGGGGATCCAAGGTTGATAACCACTGAGCTAAACCATTGAGGGAGGGGAGAGCAGAATGTTGCCTGTGACAGAACTTTTTTCTCCTGGTCGTCATGATCACAAAGGCTTGTCTATGATAAAACTCTCAGGGGCAACCATTATAAATACTTGGTTAGAAGTGACCAGACTAAGGAAACACTACACATGCCCTCCATGCCACCTATCAGTTTTCCATGGTGTGAGGCAAGTGACATACCCTTGCCCGCACTGCCCCTACTTGTGAAGCTCCAATCCAACTGCTTTTAAACCTCTATTTAGAAAAACTTTAAAAAACACACATATGTTTCTTTGCTTTCATAACCATCAGGCTGGCTATTTATTTTTCTTTTCCAATTTTTCTAAATGTTCCAGGACTTTTGAAGCTGAGGCCTAAAAATAGCTCAGGGTATTATGAAGCTATGGAAGAAAGTACAACTGTTGGCTCAACTACAAGTAAAATCAGGGACAAAGTGAATTCAAGTGCTCTTTCCTTTCTTCTGCTCCTGCAGCTTGAAAGAGGCACCTGCTCCATTCACATGCTTTCTTCTGGCAAAAATCATATGTTGAGAACAAAAGAGGGAATGGGAAAAAAGAGAAAACCTTTGGATTATCTATCTATCTATCTATCTATCTATCTATCTATCTATCTATCTATCTATCTATCTATCTATCTATCTGTTTTGTTTCCATTTTGTGATGCTGCATTAAATGGAGGTGGTCCCTAAAAATCACCCTAATTCTCTGAGGTAAATATTTCGTTTACATTTGTGTGTGTGTGTGTGTGTGTGGAGAGAGAGAGAGAGAGAGAGAGAGAGAGAGAGAGAGAGAGAGAGAGAGAGAGAGAGAGAGAGAGAGAATATCAATTTTAATTCAGAACAGACATTATAAAATGTCTTATGCAGCCCAGTTAGTCTAGTTGTATTTAGTTCTGACTGAGTCAATTTCTCACCTTGAGGCCTTTTTTGAAGATTCCTTGTCATTGTCCCCTTTCCCCCTGCAGGGAACAAGGCCAGCTCTGAATTTGTTCTCTTGATATTGCCCCCCCACTCGGAATGACGAGGCGAGACAGTGTGTATTGGGGTTAACTGGGCCACACTTTATTAACAGACAACAATATAACAACAACCGGAGGGGCCAGGCATCGATTCCTTTGGTTGGGACCCCGGTTGGACCCCTCCAACCGGGCAGCCTCAGGCGAGCCATCAACCCCCAGGTGGTGCAGTCGTCCGACAGCACCCACCGGGCCAGTTAATTTGGTTTCCTCCTCCCTGCCTGTTATTCTCCTTTCTGGGTAATTCCCAGCGCAGGGAGGTGTTTGCCCTCCCCCACCCCAGCGCCGAGACCTCCTGGCCCGCAGTGCTGTGGTGAAGGGGCTTTTGGTTTCAGCTGCCAATTGTAGGCTCCCTGCTGCCCTCCATGCTTTTAGCCGCCACCGCCGCAGGCCTAGCCTTGCTATGGCCCCGGCCACCCACCAGCAGCCAATTCCGCAGCCAGGCCCCTCCGCAAATCTTGCAGGAACAACTCGGTGCCAACATCCGTCAGGTGCACCCCATCCGGCCTGTAGAGCTCCTTCCTGCGAACATTAAACTCCGGATGGCCCAGAACTGCCCCAAATTCCCTGCAGACCGCCCTACAAACCTCCTGGTTCACTCCCTTCCTGGAGCGGTTGAGCTTTTGTGGGTCACAGTCTGCCCGCCACACCTGCCGTGGTATCAAAGTGGACCACAAGACTTTGGAGGCTGGGAACCGGGCTTTCCAAGCCGCCAGGTCCCTCAAAATTTCCAAAATTAGCGATTTGCCTGTCTGGCTCGTTAGATCGTTTCCCCCAAGTGGATCATTAGGAAATCTGGTGGCATGCCCCGGGCCGCCGTCATTGCCGTCCCCAGGAACTCCCGCCACCTCATTCCCCTTTTGCCCCACCATTCAATCGTGGCCCGACTCCAGAGCCCCAAATTTGGCCCCAAACCAGATCTATGGGCATATTTCTCTGCCCAATATACATAACTGTGCCCCACAAATATAACTCTCGCCCGGCAGGCATGGCCCTCTGGTCCTGAGGAAACAAAAGAACAAGTTAAAGCGCCGGCAACAGCCGCACATACCTTTTATAACAGTCAGAGGCCCACCTCCCCAACCGGCAGATAGATCCCGCATCATATCCCACCGCCGCGGCTGTCGATGCCGCCCCAATCCGGAATGAGTGTGTCCCAAACCTTAACGCCCCCAAGCCCAGGGTCCCCAAGACCCTACTGGTCAGTGTTGCAAACTGAAATTTAGTTAACGGGCGACCATCCTGATGAATAAAAGCGTACCCCCTACCTGTGCCCCGCTGGGTCAAGTAGTCCCTCATGGCCGCCACCGGGCATATTCCCTCTATCGAGCACGGGCCTAGCACTATCTCTGCGCCCTTCCCTCTCTGATCTGTCTTAGATCTCCTGATTCGCACCACCAGGGTCCCCTCCGTCACCTGGACGTCGTCCATGCAGAGTGCTATGAACGACGCATCCTGCCCACTCGCTGCCACCAGCTCACTGACGCGCAAGGTGCCAAAAAAGGCCAGCAAAGAGGCCGCCCTGAATAAGAACATAAGAACATAAGAACATAAGAAGAGCCATGCTGGATCAGGCCAAAGGCCCATCTAGTCCAGCTTCCTGTATCTCACAGCGGCCCTACCAGATGTGTTTGGGAGCGCATGAGACTAGATATCTGTCTCATGATACCACTCTCCTGCATCTGGTCCTTGAAGTACCCTGGTTTAAAGCTTGGAGATTACACATCTCCATCATGGTTGGTAACCTGTGATGGACTTTTCCTCCAGGAATCTGTCCAATCCCCTTTTGAAGGCAACCAGGTCAGATGCCATCACCACATCGTGTGGCAGGGAATTCCATAGACTTACAACGCGCTGGGTGAAAAAATATTTTCTTTTGTCAGTTTTTACTCTCCCAGCCCTCAATTTGAGTGTATGTCCCCTAGTTCTGGTATTTTGGGAGAGGGAGAAGAGCTTCCCTCTCTCCACTTTACTCATACCCTGCATTATTTTGTATGTCTCAATCATATCCCCCCTCAAGCGCCTTTTTTCCAGACTAAAGAGGCCCAAATGTTTTAGCCTTTCTTCATAAGGGAGGTGCACCAGCCCAGTGATCATTTTAGTCGCTCTCTTCTGCACCTTTTCCAGTTCCACTATGCCTTCCTTGAGATGCGGTGACCAGAATTGTACACAATACTCCAGGTGGGGCCTTACTATTGCTTTGTATAATGGCATTATAATGTTGGCTGTTTTATTTTCAATCCCCTTTTTGATAATCCCTAGCATGGAATTGGCCTTCTTCACCGCTGCCGCACATTGGGGAGACACCTTCATGGAGCTGTCCACCAACACACCAAGATCTCTTTCCTGATCCGTCACGGATAACTCAGAGCCCATGAGTTGATAGATGAAGTTTGGATTTTTTGCCCCAATATGCATTACTTTACATTTGGTTACATTAAAACGCATTTGCCATTTCTCAGCCCATTCCCCCAGTTTGGAGAGATCCTTCTGGAGCTCTTCACAATCTTCTCTGGTTTTTACTACACGGAAAAGTTTTGTGTCATCTGCAAACTTGGCCACCTCACTGTTTATCCCTGTCTCCAGGTCATTTATGAACAGATTGAAAAGCACCGGTCCCAGGACCGAGCCCTGGGGCACACCGCTTTTCACTTCTCTCCAATGTGAAAATTTCCCATTGACACCTACTCTTTGTTTCCGGGATCTCAACCAGTTCTCAATCCATAAGAGGACCTGCCCTCTTATCCCCTGACTGTGCCTCATACTTATCTACACACACCCCTGGCCAGCTGGCGTTCATGCGCTCCAGCAGCTGCGGCGAGAGTGGGAAGCGGGCGTCCTGAACCCTCCCCCCCATCCGGGACCAGCCAGCCACCATGCCTCGCACCCGGAAATCCCTTGTCGTGTCCGGGTGCCCCTTCAGCTTAGAGAAGAACGCTAGGGCGGCCAGTTTCCCCTGCAGCGAACCGGGCGCCAGTCCCTTGCGGTGCAAATACACTAGGAACCTCTGCAGATGCTCAATGGGTAGGGGCCAAATTTGGGCCAGGCCTTGCTCATCCCGAAAAGTTGTAAATTCCCCCATCACTGCCGCGTAACCCCGCTGAGTCCGTGGGGCCACGGAGCCGCGAAGAGCTCCGTCAGCCTCGGCGCGCCAGCCTGCCATACCTCCGACGGGATCTCCACGGGCAGCATGGCCGCTTCTGGGGCAAGGGCCCGGAAACGCTCGGCCTGTTGGCAGGACAAAGCGTCAGCGATCTCGTTTTCGATCCCCGGCACATGACGAGCGTGCACCACGATGTTAAATTGCAACGCTCTCAATACAAAAGCCCGGACCAGCCTCATCACCCGGGGAGAACGGGACGTCAGGCTATTGATGACGTAAACCACTGCCTGATTGTCGCACCAAAAGTGCACTACTGAATTGGCCCAGGCCTCTGACCAGATGTAAAGGGCCACCCAAATAGGGAATAACTCCAGAAAGGTGAGGTCCCGCGTAACTCCCTCCGCCTGCCACTCTTGTGGCCAAAGCCCACTGCACCATTCCCCCCTCCAGTAGATGCCAAACCCCAGGCCCCCCGCAGCGTCAGTGTGGTCCTGGAACTGGGCACCCAGCCGGAGCTCTTCCCGCCAGAATGAGACCCCATTAAATCCCTGCAAGAAAAGACCCCACACTGCCAGATCCTCCCGCATCTCCGCCGTCACTCTCGTCCTATGAGTGGGCTTGCGCAACCCACCCATAGCTGTGCACAGCCGGCGTAAGAATGCACGCCCTGGGGCCACCACTTTGCAAGCGAAGTTAAGGTGGCCCACGAGTTCTTGCAGCTCCCTCAGGGAAATCTTGCGGTGCTGATGGGCCAGGCTCACCCTGGCCCGTAGGGCCAGGAGCTTATCCCGGGGCAGCCTGCAAGCCTGTTCCCTGGTATCGATCTCAATCCCCAGGAAGGTGATCACCTGGCTGGGCCCTTCTGTCTTTTCTTCTGCCAGTGGTAGGCCCAATTCGCATGCCAATGCACGGAACTGGTCCAACAAGCGCCGACACCTGTCCGTGCCCGTCGGGCCACAGAACAGGTAGTCATCCAAATAATGAGCCGTGCTGTTCCACCCCGTCACATGGCGAAGTCGCCACTCTACGAAAGAGCTGAACACCTCGAAGATGGCGCAGGACACGGAACACCCAAACGGGAGGGCCCTATCCATATAAAACTGGTCCCGAAACCTGAAACCCAGGAGCTCAAAATCCAGGGGATGGACGGGTAGAAGGCGAAAGGCCGACTTAATATCGCATTTCGCCATCTCCGCCGCCGGGCCGCAGGCGCGCACCATGCGCACCGCGGCGTCAAAGGACGTGTACCTAACTGAACACAGCTCGGGCGGTATGCCATCATTGATGGATGCCCCAGAGGGATGGGATAGGTGATGTATTAAGCGAAACTCACCAGGGGCTTTCTTGGGAACCAAACCAATCGGTGACACCCTCAGGTTGGGCACGGGCGGCTCCTTGAAAGGGCCAATTACACGGCCCTCCCTAACCTCCTTGTTTATCTTCTCTGCGGCCACCCCTTCTGCCAATTCCAAAGACCTCAAGTTCTCTGCCAGCTGGGGGATACGGGCCCCATAGAACGGAATACGAAACCCCAACTCAAAACCATTAACCAAGAAAACTGTGGTGGCTCTGTCTGGGTACTCCTCCGCCCAATTCTTCTACACCTCGAGTCTAATTGGGCTGGGTCCCTTTCGCAGGTGGGCCCTCGGGTCCTCCCGGCTTCCTGGGCCCTCCCCCGTCCCGCGGTCTGCCTTGCTGTGGGCGGGCCCTACTACAGCTGGTGGCTGGGTGCTGGGCCCCACAGACCGAGCACTCATGCTTAAAATGGCAGGGCTTCCTATTGCAGACGCCCTGCCCGTTGTAGTCCCAGCAGACCAGCCGGACTTGAACCGGCTGGCCCGCAGCGCGGGCAGGTGCGTTGGCTAATCCCCTCCTAATTGTATGACCACTGTCATACCTGTCCCCAAGCTTATTCGGTGTCATAAACTGCAGCCAGAGGGGGGGGAGAGGCTCATCCCACTGTACAAACGGGTCCAGGGCCGCCCTGCGACGAAACTCCTCATCGTACAGCAGCCAGCAATGACCCGGGTAATCTACGAAAGCCCTGTATATGATGTCTAAGTACTTCAACAGGGCCTGAGCCCTCCAAGGGTGGGCCTGTAGTGTGAGGGACATAAATATTAGATATGCTGGCAACCAGGCGGCCCAGGACCGCTCCGGCTTCTTCTTGAGCCTGCGCTCCTTATCCAGAGGGTCTTCCTTGTCCAACTCCTTCGCATCCAATTCCCTATTGAGCAAACTAAAGATGTCCACATAGTCGCCCCTCCACAATTTTTCCCTAGTCGCCTGTGTCAAATGGTGTCCGAATGGTGATGCATAATCCCCGTATGGCATCGCGGCCGCCGCTACCCCCGGGTAACCTGGGGCGGCCGCCGCGCCCACCCAGGGCAGCCCGCCCCCTGCCATATGCCCAGCACCCGACCAGCCCGCCGGGTGGCCATTGTGGTGGGGCACCCGGGCAACCTAGCTGCAAGGGGCCCGTCCCTCCCCCAGCCGCGGTAGGCTGGCCCGGCCTCGGCCCCACCACCGGTGGCGCCGCTCCAGGCATCCAGGGTGGGCTCGGCCCCCACGCTGGGAGCACCGTTGTCGGCAACTGAGCTGGCCACGCGTGGGTCACACCGTGTGCAGGTGTTGCCGCCCCAGCCGGGGCAGAGCCCCCGGGCCAAGGCCATGTTATAGTGGGCGCAGGTTCAGGCGCGCATGCCAACTCACTGGGGGTCGCGATCTCCGCCGAAGGTAGGGGGAGTTGGCCCCCTTCTACCATGTCTGCCTCCACGCCCCCGTCGTCTTCCAGCTCCGGCGGCTCTGGTCGCGGCCGCTTTGCTGTGGCTGGCGCTGCGCTGTTTCCTGCCGATGTACTGGGTACCGCCTCCAGTTGCTCCAGGGCTGTAAAGCGAGCGGACATATCAGCAATTTTCTCCTTCAACTGTGCACGCTTGCGCGACTTGGCTGGCCGGGCACTGGTTCTAGGGGCCCTCTGGGACTGGGTGTCAGGCTGCTCAATTCCCTTTGAAGCTTCTAAAGCCTTGAGCCTCGCCTCCAGCTGCCACCATATGGGCCATTGCTCCTCGTCAGAGTCCTCGGCCAGGCTGGGTGCCTGTTGCGGAGGCTGGCGCACTGCTGGCTGCTTGCCTTTACCAGCCCTCCTGCCCTTTCCCGGGGCCATGGCCCCGTTCCGCTGCTAAGCGGGGCCGGGCTCGCCCCAGCTATGGGCTGCGGCTGTAGGGGGGCTGGGCCGCTCTATGTGGGGGGGGGGTGAAGGAAAGGCCGGGGAAAACTCAGGCCCGGAACTGGAGTGTGCTGGCTCTGGCTCCCCGGGACCTCAGAGTACACTACCCCCTCTCCAGTCAGCAGCCCTACGCCTCCAGCCAACCGCCCACCCTCCCCCCGACGTACTTAGAGGGCCTGTCCGTCAGCGCCTCCACGGCCTACCCGGCCCAGCACGCCTGTCATCGCCCTTCTCCCCCCCCGGGGCCCTCCCGGGTCCTGCCGGACAGCTAGCTCGAAGGGAGTGGGGAGGGATGCCACCCTCACGCCGCCTCCGCCCCCACGCTCCCTGCGTCCGCCCGCTCCCCGCGGTTCGCCCCCGTCACCGCCAGCGAATAGGCCGCGCTGTTGGCGGCTCGGCGGCCGGCCTCCCGCCGCCCCGCCCGGCCTGCGCCGGCCCTCTCACTCGGGGGGGGGAGGGCCGATGCCGCTCCCCCCAATCCGCCGCCCTGCTATGCCGGCTCGGGCCGCGGCCGCCGCGGCCGCGCTGCTGCGCCGCCGATGCTGCCTCTGCCGTCAAGCCGCTGCGCCGCCAACGCGGCCGCCGACCGCTCCTTCCCGCCACCGCGGACGCCGACCGCTCCTTCCCGCCGCCGCAGCCGCCGAATCGCCGCGCCGCCGCCGGCGTGGCCGCCGCACTCGCAGCGCTGCCGCCGAGCCGCCCAACCCGAAGTCAGGTAGGCTCCCGGCGCGCCGCTCATGCTGCGCTCTTCACGGCCCTGCGGCCGCCCTGGAAACAGGCCGCGACCCGGCCTCGGCAAAATGGCGCCCGCCACGTGGCTCCCTAGAGCCCAAGATGGCGGCGCCGGCCGGCGTTCAGTCGGAGCTGCACCTCCGAACGCCTGCCGAAACTGTCTGCCGGGCGGGGGGAGGAGCCACCCTTTATAGGGCGCTCCTCCCCCCGCCCCTCGCAGGACATCCCGGTCCTGCCTCGCCTTTCTGCCCTCCTCGGGAGGGGCAAATCGGCCCCGTGGAGGGACAAGCCGTCCGCAGAGCCAGCATTTGAGGGTTAATAACTTAAATGGGTTTCATTCAGGTTCCCTTGCATTTACCTTTCCAGAATAAGAAGGCTTAATTATTTTACTTAATTGCCTACCATTGATGATGTTAATAAGATGATATAGAGACAAGGTGGAAAACAATAACCTTAATCCTAGGTCTCATATTTCAACAAGCAAGGTTCAGGCTAATTACTCTGGACTAATTCCCAAAGTGTGTTGCTTAATTCAATCTTCCCCTCTGCTAAGTCTCTTATGAGTAAAATGGTTCATATAAAGGGACTGACAGCATAATAGGATATGTATGTAGTCAGAAGCAATTCTCAATGAGTTGAGTTTACTCTTAGGTAATGATGTACAGGCGAGCAATCTAAATTTCAATTTGAATGCCAGTTGTGGTATTCCAAGGTCTTGCTTGATGAATAGTATCAATAATTTTTATTTATTTTGCTAGACTTTTAGGGCTCTTCCTCCATTGTTTGGAGAAAGGGAAGACAGTAGAAAGGGTGACTCAGTAAGTTAATAATAATAATTTAAAAAGCTAAAAATTACATTGAAGTTGAAAGGAGGACATTTTTGCCCTACAGTTTATTTGTAACTGGTTTGTAAACACTGTATTATAGCAGAAAAAGTATTGTAAGTCTGAAGAAGTGACATGTGACGATACAGAAGTCTACCTCCCCACCTACATATCTGCATTTGAGAACTGGAGAGAGAAAAAACAGTTGCATGCATTTTTTGAAAATCCTTCTCTCACCTGTCCTGCAAAAACCTATTGCTTTCTCCTTCTCCAGTAACTTACCTCTCCTTATGATTTCTTTAGCATACTGGTTCATCTCTTCCTCAGCTTCCAGAACAAGTGTTTATTGTTTACTATTTTTCATTCAATAATCTTTAACCCCTACCTACCCTCTTCTGTTCTTGAGTAAATGGCTTTAGTCTTCTAAATACATCTTTTCCTGATGTGTTGCTGGAAGATCTAAAATGATTACTGGGCTGGGGCACCTCCCTTATGAGGAAAGGCTAAAACATTTGGGCCTCTTTAGTCTGGAAAAAAGGCGCTTGAGGGGGGATATGATTGAGACATACAAAATAATGCAGGGCATGAGTCAAGTGGATAGAGGGAAGCTCTTCTCTCTCTCCCAAAATACCAGAACTAGGGGACATACACTCAAATTGAAGGCTGGGAGAGTAAGAACTGACAAAAGAAAAATATTTTTTCACCCAGCGCATTGTAAGTCTTTGGAACTCCCTGCCACAGGATGTGGTGATGGCATCTGGCCTGGATGCCTTCAAAAGGGGATTGGACAGATTCCTGGAGGAAAAGTCCATCACAGGTTACAAACCATGATGGAGAAACCAGGGTACTTCAAGGGCCAGATGCAGGGGAGTGGTATCAGGAGACAGATATCTAGTCTCATGCGCTCCCAAACACATCTGGTGGGGCCACTGTGAGATACAGGAAGCTGGACTAGATGGGCCTTTGGCCTGATCCAGCATGGCTCTTCTTATGTTCTTATGATCATAACAAAACACAAATAAAAAAAGAAAACAAAAAAACTAAGTGTGAGGGTTCTTTCCTATACCTGATGCTCATCTCTTCCTCAATAAATACTCTGGTTCCAGTCAAACAAAGAGTGTTTATTTTCTTTAACATCCAGAAACAATAAATGGTTTAAATTCAACTAGAAAAGGCCTGCACAACAGGTAGACTGCAGGCTACCAGCAGTCCACAAAGGGTTCAAACGTAGCCTGCTGGCCATCAATAAAAAAGTGAGTTGATTAGTTCTCCACTAGAGATGAGCACGAAATGAAAAAAAATTGTTCTGTTATTCGTTATTCGTTTCGTTATGTAACAAAACGAATAACAAAAATTGTGATGAAATTGGAACGAACCGAACAGAACCATGAAAATTAGGTTTGTTACATTTTGCTTTCGTTAATGTTGACACACAATGAAATGAGCTGTTTTTAAATGTTAAATAATGTCCTGAATATCCATAAAACCCCAGTGATAATTATTTATTCTGCCTGATAATGCCTACCAGGGGGTTGGGGTCCTTAAAACATGCATTTATGTCTTTTCTCAGATCGCTGTATTTTTTTCCTTTAAGGGGAGTTAGGGGACATCGACCCAAAATGGCTCCCAGATGCCTAATATTGATTTCTGTTGCAGCCTCCCTGTGTGTGCGCGTACCTCTCGGTGAGTACCCTTCCTTGCCCCACAGTGCAGTCACTCTGCGGCTGCCTTATGTGTGGGCAACGCCCGCCGCTGCCTTTGCAGCCTCCCTGCATACCTAGTCTATACTGTGTCTCTGCCAGCATCATTTTAAAGTGTTTTCCCTCTGGTCTGGGGCACTGGGGGACGCCCGCACACGGAAATGCTTTAAATCGTGCAAAAAGCGGGTAAAAATGAAAAATGAAAAAATGAAATGAATTTTTTTCAAAAAATTTGCGAAAAACAAAAATGAACCGAAACGGGACCCACAACGAAAAACAAAAAACCAAAACGTCATTTTTTCAATTTGTGCTCATCTCTATTCTCCACCCCTCCCTCGCCCATCCCAAGGAGCACCAATGTCCCAGCAAAGTTCTCAGTCTGCCAGCCCACTGTCTCAGCCGAGTGGGGCAGTTCAAGGTCCATGGCACAGTCCCCTGCTCGAGCCGGGTGCAAGGGAGGCATATGCATGGTCATGTGGGTTGCCCCTTGGAAGTGGCAGTCTGCACAAGCATGCACGTGCCCCCCTTGCACCTGCCCACACTGGTTCAAGCAGGTGCAAGGGAAGCGTGCACATGGTCAATCTTGCCATGGGAATGCATTGAAATCTTTTCCCGCCACGGATTATTTTTCAATGCATTCCTATGGGAAACTGCTGCTCTACTTACAATTTTTTAAATTATGACCATGTGCTCGGAATGGATAAAACTAGTAAGTTAGAGGTTTTAGTGTAGTAGCCCTCAGGCACTGTGGGCCAGAAAAAGTAGACCTCAGCCTGTTCAAAGTTGGACAGCCCCGAACTAGAATAACAGTTGAAAAATCTTCGGGGGGTGAGGAAAGGGTTATTGGTGAATGTTTGTGGGGTAATAGCTCTTTCTTGGTTTGCATGTAAACTCAAACCTGATAACAACCCTGTCCATAAAGATGTCAAGGGTTCTGGGGTGGACGTTGGTCCTTCCAGGTGTTGGACGGATTCTCTTTGGGGTTCTATCCATGGCTCCAGACATGAACCCAGGGTCCACATTCTCTTGTCCCTCTTCTCTGGTCTCCTCTCTCAGGTTCAACCCTTATCCCTCTGCCAATAGGGTTGGGGTTATGTCTCTTTTCATACTCTACCCTTTCCTCAATCCTTGTTTCTTGTTCTGTCTCTTTCCTTATTTTCTCACTTTTCTCCTGTACACTCTAGCCTCTCTTTCTCCCCAGTAAGAGCACCCTTCTCTATGAGCTGTTCTCCTTTGGCTCTCAGTTTCCCCTTTTGTCATCATAAGACACCCACACTTCTTAGTGTTGGGTTTTTCCAACCACACCCACTCCCAATCTGGAGGCAGGTTCCTCATGCCCTTCTTTATATATACCTTACTCCCTTCCATTACCTCTTGTTCAAAATCCACTGCCTATTTTCCCTCTACAATCAGGGCCTTCTCCTGTCGACTCCTCAACTCCCTTTCCCTCTCTTTTTCTGCCCTTGTTCATTCCCCTGTTCTTCCCACTCAAAATGCCGTCCCCACCATAGGGAGTAATCATTGTTAGGAAGGGCAGATGGCACTCCAGCAAGAAGCGTTTCTCCTCTGCCCATTCCTCCACACCAAGCTTAGGCATGTTCATTTAAAAATATATTTTAATTGAACTTCCCACTTTTGTTAGGAAATTCTAATATAATCTATCCTTTCACTGCTGTGACTACACTGGAGAGGTGAATCAGAACAACTTAAATTTGCTGCAATATAATTTGCATTATATTTGATAGCGTGTCAGCACTTACATAGGGTCTGTGGTTGACTCAAGAGTTCACCAGTTGTTCTGGATGGAATGCAAGAAGAAATCTTGCCCACAGTCTCCCCCATTCCTTCCTATATTCCTGACCATGCCTCTGCTGATCCTTTAATGGTCTGCAGCCCAGAGGCTTCCCCTACTCCAGAAAACAGTGAGACTTTGCTCAAGGATCTAGGATGAGGGCTGGGAGAGTAAGAACAGACAAAAGAAAAAAAAATTCATCCAGTGCATTGCTAGTCTGTGGAACTCCCCACCACAGGATGTGATGATGGCATCTGGCCTGGATGCCTTCAAAAGGGGATTGGACAGATTCCTGGAGGAAAGGTCCATCACAGGTTACAAACCATGATGGTGATGCGTAATCTCCAGGCTTAGAACCAGGGTAATTCAAGGACCAGATGCAGAGGAGTGGTATCAGGAGACAGATATCTAGTCTTGTGCACTCCCAGACGCATCTGGTGGGGCCACTGTGAGATACAGGAAGCTGGACTAGATAGGCCTTTGGCCTGATCCAGCATGGCTCTTCTTATGTTCTTATGTTCTTATGAGCCAAAACACTAGCTTAGCTGTCTCTGAAATCTCTCAGATGGTGGTAGAATTCTTATGAATGCAGCCAGGAAAGGGCCATAGGGATGTTTGTTGGAGGGTGGGTGTGTTGGTTGGATGCCAGGATGCTAAGTGGTAGTAGTGGGGAGAGTTGCAAATGTCCCCCCAAATGGTTCAAGAGTACCCATAAACAGCTTATGTGCTAGCAGAAATGTGCAGGTATTGTGCGCAGATAGCCCAGGTAGAACTTTCCTGGCTCTCAGCCAAGTATCTTTTTTGCCCCCCCCCCCCCCAGTCAAGCTCCAGACTACTACGTTTTAGGGAAAAAAATCTATAGAAAAATAATTTTATTTATTTGTTTGTTTGTTTGTTTGTTTGTTTAAATGCCACACCATCTGTAAAGTTCTTTTATAGTAAAATAACAAGGATAAAGTACTTTACAGTCTCACAATATGGTGTGAACAGTAATTTCATAGCACATGATCCAATTGGTAACTGGAACGACAGATATGAGCTGGATTTTGCTGAAGAAGACCATTTTGAGAAAAACCCCACTGTAAGATGGAAAATGGCAGCTTTAGGGAATATGTATTGCCCTTAATGTTTGACTGTGAGAGTAAGATAGCATTCTATATTCTTCAGATGTATTTCTTCCATGTTTAATTAATTTTTTTGCATGCAACAATATAAATATCCATTGGTTTCTTTCTTTTGTAATGCCTTTACCTGTAAAATCTTACTGCTTTTTTTAAAAAATGGATTTATTGTGGTATCTATAGAACAGCGTTGAGAAATAGCATTTTAAGTACCAATTGAATAGATAGGAAATGTCAGATATTACTGCCCTGTGAGTAGTTTGAATGCATTCTTAAATTTCATTATCATGTTTAGGGGCATGGCAGCAAGAACATTTCCAGAAATCTTTACACTTGCTGTGTAATAAATCTGGGAAAGGAAGCCTCAGGTCTGGGAAATACATATTGGAATGATTTTAGTTTAGAGTGTAATTGAAATGTCATTTGATGTCCATTACTCAGAGCTTGGAAAAGTCACATTTTCAGAATGGAACTCCCATAATCTCTCAGCCGGCAAGGTCACTGTCAAATATGAATTGAGGATTCTGGGTGTTTCTTCTTCTTCTTCTTCTTCTTCTTCTTCTTCTTCTTCTTCTTCTTCTTCTTCTTCTTCTTCTTCTTCTTCTTCTTCTTCTTCTTCTTCATCACCATCATCATCATCATCATCATCATTTCTAAAAATAACTTTTCAAAGCTAGACTGTACAAAACTCATCCATTGATCCAGACCTCACTGATCAGAAAGCCACATGGCTTAGCTGAATCCAACATCACTCTTACATCATTTGTGTTCTGTTGACCATATAACTGTGATGTATCTCATACATCAGATAGAGAACTTCATGTCAGTTCCTGTTAATTCATTTCATTTCATTTTGAGGCTGTCTTTAAGGAGCACCTTAACATTCACCCAGTGTGAATTCCAACACAGCATATTTCACCCAAATCAGATTGACAACATTTTCATAATCTTCTCAGTGTGTTTTGTATTTATATGTTGTTGTTGTTGTTGTTGTTGTTGCTGCTGTTGCTGTTGTTCAGTCATGTCCAACTAAAATAAATAGCTTTGCCCTGTGTGAAATTACTGAATTGTTGAGACCCTCCTTCATAGCCTTTTGACAACAAAGGAACAGGAGAGAGTCTTTTCATAATGTCTAAATAATGGCAGAACTCCACTTTTCTTGACTTTATCTGCTTTTAAACAGGCTATAGCTGTTTTATCTGGTTGGGCATTTTGAGTTAAGTCTTAGATATATATTTTCACTGTGCTGTTTGTGATGCGGATTGATGTTTTATTATTCTTTTTATAATACCTTTTGCTTATTACATGTATCCACCAAGTGCTTGATTTTGTCACAAAAAAGGCAGGATATAAGTGAACAAACAAATACATCATTATTTGTCTTCTCATTTTTTTGCACCGATAGATCTCTATTTCTGATGTTAGTTCAGTAGAACTGAACTGTTCTGTAGAAAATGGCTGAAGATTTGCGGTTTCCCAGAGTTGCTTTCTTGAGACACTTGCTTCAGAAGAATCAACACGGCCAGACCACAGTCTCATGTTCAGGTCTAACCCTTCTTGTATTACATAGACTGCGGTGTTTGTGAGTTCTTTCTGTAACTTCTCTCCTACGCACATCTTCAAAGCCCCAAAAGGAGACACACTTCTTCTCCTTTCAAGATGCTTTCAACTTAACTCAGGGTCAAGTTTAAAAGAAGTGGGTTATGTCTCCTTCCTTGCACTTGCTGTATGCCAGATGTACTGACTTGGCACACAGGACTGATGGTGGCACTGGGTTCATTGCCAGGGCTTGTGCTTAGTACTTTAAAAAAACATGTCAGTCAATCTTACCCCACAAGCTGTATCTGGTTGCCAGGCACTTGGGCAGAAGGTGAATAGCTGTCAACACTGAGGCAAATAATAGTCTCTGCAGAAATACAAGGAACTGGTACAGCCGGGTATATCAGAAATCAGAATGAGAGACTAGGTCTCAGGATGTAGAGAAATGTTAATAGTCTTTATTCTGGTTTTACTGTACAATGTCCAATGTGTTTTAGTGCACAGAACTATGTATAAAAACAGAAATACAGTAAATTATTTATAAGCAACAGGATCTAGGCAACCTTAACAGCAACTAATGCTCATTGTTGCATTCATACTGCCAGGATTTCTGTTTTTATACACTGCTCCTGAAGAAGGCTGTGTGCCAAAACATGTTGAGCATTTTAAAACCAGAATAAAGGTGACTTCCATTTTTTTCCACATCCTGAGACCGTCTCTCTCTTTCTAGTATCAACCAGGGATCTCTACCATGCATTCAAACAACAAGGGATAGACAAGTTGCGGGGCCACGTGCTTCATGTGCAAGGCATTGGCTTCATTTTATTTCATACTTCTGTTGCTAAAGACATCAATAGTACATACACACAACTTTCCACACACAAAGCAAAGTGTAGCTAAATCTGCCAAATGTAAATTCTGTCTTTCTTGTTCTGGCCATTATTCTTTCTGTCCTTTCCCTGCATGACAGGCATTTGAATTGGACAAAAATGTTTATGCATTTTAATCTGACCCCCCCCCCCACACACACACACACACACCATAAATACATTTTTAGAAACATTCTTCACTGGTGGAATCCAGCATTCACCCTATAAACACATTCCACGAATGTTCTTCAGTAGTGGAATGCAGCATGTATCTTTTCAATCCTGTCCCCAGAGGGGTGTGCCTTTTCCTCTCAGATGTATATGTTGTGTGTACAGTATGTGTTGATCACAAAATCCCGAAGAGCCAATGTAATGACCATGACTTATAGTTTGGAGAGCGTGAATATTTTTATAATCAAAATGCTGTACTCGACCCAGTATGTTTTCCTGATATAAAAAGGAGTTCCCACTTCACCAGGAGAGCCTCTGTATATTTCACTCCTCCCAGACTGCTTCCTGTGTAAACAGCCTGAATTAGGAACATGAGAAATTTACATATTCTCGGCTGCTTCTACTGAACCTGACATTTGACTATGAAGTCTCTGTACTGATTTTCCTCACTGAAGTCTTACTTTTTTTAAAAAAAAATATGCCTCTATGTTAATATTTAATTTTAACAAGGCAAATTTCTGATTTGGATCTAATGCCATCCCAGTGCAGAAGTATTTCATTTTCCAATCATATGTGGAAGAGAACAGCAGTTTCACTTACAACTCAATTTACTTTTATTTTCCTTCGGTAATAAGGCCATTACAGTGTGCATACTTTATGAAGATGAGAAGATCGCCCCGTTCAGCTGGTGAAAAAGTACAGCATAATGAAAACACTTTCTGTATAATTTGCTCTTCTTCTCCCCTTAATTTGCTTATTGCAAACTGACTTGTCATCGTCGTCTTTGGTATGGACTGATGCATCAGCACATTACTTATGCAACAGACTCCAGTTCTTAGTCATTGAAGCATGCAGGAAAGTGCAACTTTAATCAAATATTGTTTCCATTGCAGGGAGAAGATGGTGCATATCAAATATTCAGGCTACATAAGTGGCCATGTAATAGTTTGGATAAGACCTTTCCTTCCACACATCTTACGCAATGGCCCAGGCAAATGACTGCAGTCTCAGTTGTATGAAAAAGCTGTGTGCAGTTTTTTGCATGTGGACCATGCTCGTGTGAGAGGACATCTATTCATGGAACGTTCATACTTGTGGAAATATTATGTCTGTGAAGATTCTCAGTAATCTAGGTGAATTTATCTGGAAGTTGAGTCATGGCGAATGGACTTCTTTTTTCTTGAGAGATAGAAATGTTTAGCTGCTCATCCAAACAGCTTCATCAGTCTGAATCCAGCTAGTGTGAAGTAGTTGTTTCCAGTTTCCAGAAACTCCCTGTTCTTGTCTCTCCTGGAAATATGATCAGGAGAACTGGTGGCCCCTTCAAACAAAGAAACACAGGTGGCACAAGAAGAGGCTACGAGCATAAGTAGAAAAAGGTCAAAATCAACACAGAAGTGAAAATCAGCACAATCTCTCTTCCTGTGCCATAGCCACATCCTTTGCTTGATCAGAATTCATTCCTACTCAAGAAGGAATCATCTGACCAGGGAGTGTCCTGCCTCCACACCTCACATGTAGATTGCTGCAACATATGTTATGTGGGTTTGCCATTGGAAAATAAACAATAGATGTGCCCGATAGATTTTTTTGTCAGTAGTGTGCTTTGTGGGATATCAGATACTGCTCTCAGGACAACTTCACTGAGTGCCACCTCCTTTCTGAACACAGTTTAAGGTTCTGGGTTTGACCTACGAAGCTGTACATAGTTCAATAAAGGTATTGCATGTGAGAAATGGAAATATTTTATTTTCACATTTTATGTAATGTACTCTGAGTGTAGAATCCAGGTAAAAATCAAAGAAAAACAAAACAAAAGACAAAATGCATGTGGCACCTTAAAGACTAACTTTCATATTTTAATGTAAAGTTTTGTGGACACATCCACTTCTTCAGACATATAGTAGCAGAATGAGGTGTGCAATATAATGTGTAACAGGATGTACGTTTCACACCAAATATGCTTTGGCTGTTGTATGTAGGTATACTGTATTTGAATACAAGCTCTGTTGTAAAAATTCCTAAAGAGACAGAAACCAGATCTGAATGAGGGTGGGTAGGAGAGGGGAAAGAGGAAGAGGAAGAGGCAGAAGTAGAGGTAGAGGTAGAGGTAGAGGGGGTTCATTTGAGGTTAAGGGAGTGGGTAAGTTTAAGAGCTGATAGGAAGATAGGGAGTTGTAGGCAGTTTTTTCCTAGGGTCTTGTGGTAGAAGCTGGCTTTGTTGATAATGGAGAAAAGAAAGAGACAAACAGAAAATTGGTAGTATGGAAATGTTACAGAGAACGGGCTGTTGGACGTAAGTACATTTGCAGGCAGTGATATGGTTGGTGTAGTTTTAGTTTTAGAGCTATAACTATAGTAAAATTCCTCAAGAGACCGAAAACAGACACCAGATCAGGCTGGAAGAGAGGGGGGAAGGTGAGACGGGGTCATTAGGGAGTGAGAGAATGGGAAAACATAGGTTAGTCAGTTTTGACCTTAGAGTCTTTTGGTGGGAGATAAACTTCCATGGAAAAACAGTGATAATACAGGAGTATTACATTTGATAATAGCCAGAGGGTGGGTATTTCTTTTGCCTCGCTTCGCATGCAGCAAAGGGATAAGGAGGCTGTGTGGGAGTGGGAGAGCAAGCCTTGCCACTGCCACTGAGGGAGACGAGAAAGAAAAAGAAAAGAAATGTTTAAAGATCCCTCCTTTCCCTCCACCCCATCGAGTGGAGGGAAAGGAAGAGCTTTTAAACATTTTTTGCAGCCTCAAGCTGGAGCTGCTTGGGGCTGCAAAAAAAATTTTTTTTAAATGATCCCTCCTTTCCCCTCATCCCATCCAGAAAGCAGCAGTGAAATTAGGAACACTGAAAAACAAGTTACTGTTTGATGCGGGTTAAGTCATGGAGATGCTGGAACAAGGCTTTTATTATTAGCAGCATTTTTCTGCCTGTCTGATAGGGCCCAATGACTTAAGAAACCTTGACTTATGTTCAATCCATGATTGTGTGTGTCCATCATGCATATGAATTTTATCTCAGTTTTTTCTCTCTCTGTAATCTTGATTTGTAATTATTCTGTTCCAAAATGGTGACTTTTGAATCTTCCAAGGAGTGTTCTGGTAGACTGAAATGGTTTGAGACCGGTTTCTGTGTATTGTGGTTTCTTATTTATTTATGTATTTATTTATTTATTCTTATGTCAAATTTGTGTCCATATATCCATTTTTGTAGAGACTGTCCTGTTTGTTCATTGTAGAGTGCAGATGGGCATTGGCATAGATCACATTGGTTGAGGAGCAGGTGAAGCAGTCCTGGATATTATATATGTCATTGTTAGGCCCTGGAATAGTGTTGCCAGAGTAGATGTGTGGGCAAAGTTGGCATCTGGGTTTGTTGCATGGTTTTATCTCTCTGTCTGTGTTGCTGTTTTGAAATCTTGTGTGCATTAGTATTTGTTTGAGGTTGGGAGGTTGTCTGTAGGCAAATATGGGTCTCCCACCAAGAACTTTAGAGAGTGGCGTCTTTGTGTCAAGGGTGGGCTGGAGATCATTTAAGATGTGTGTGACTAGTCTCACTTGTGGATTGTAAGCGACAACCTTGGGTGTTCTGTCATTTGGCCCTTTGGATCTGTCTTGTAGCAGGTTATCTCTGGGTATGAGTCTTGCTTTATTGATTTATTCCTTAATCATACAAGGTGAGTACTGTAATCTGAGAAAAGCCTTTGTAGATCCATGAGTTTGGAGTCTCTATCTTGTGGGTCAGAACAGATGTGGTTGTATCTTAGGGCTTGGCTTTATATACAATGGATTTCGTTGTGGGTTCAGGATGGAAGCTTGAAGAATGCAGATAGTCACTTCCGGATCGCCAGAGGCATCAGAAATGATTTTTGGCTATCCGGAAGTCACTTCCAGTTTACCAGAAGTTACTTCTGGTTTACAGGGAGCCCCTTTTGGGGCCTCCAGAAGGCACAAGAAGGTCCTCGCAGGCCTGTTCGGGGCAGCGCCAGGCTGGGGGTAAGTACTAGAGCCCCCAGCTAATGTCCAACCCGACCTGCATCTGCATATTGCAGTTGGGTCGGGTCCCTAACCCCCACGATAGGCGGTTCTCACTGTACAAATATAAAACTAAATGAATATAAATAAATAAATTCTTATGAATGAGTGGGGAGTCTATTCTTCTCACTACACCACACTGGATAGTCAATGGGGATATAGTTCTGGTTAAAAGCCTAAGATTAGCTATGATGGAGGGGGAAAGAAGCAATTTCCCCCTAAACTCTGCCCAGGACATCACAGAATGTGAGTTTCTACTCCACCAAATCACATCTTCTTTCTTTCACACTAAAGGTCATGGCAGGGTTAAAAGAGACAGACTCCTGCTCTGTGGGCTGACTGGTTTTTTTGGGTTTTTTTGGCCTTATTTGTTTTTCAGATCTAAATGCAGTGGCAGAATCTATCAAACAGACATAGAGCACAGCAATTAATGTACCTTATTTGCAGATAATCCCAAATAATTTCAACAGGTAATTTAAGATTCCTAATATGCAAATAGCACTTGCCTGGATTTGGAGAAATGAAATATGGAAACCCTGAGATAGCTTATATTTGCAGTTTTCCACTCAAATGAGATAATGAACAACACTAATTAGCATGTATTAATTTCAATCAATTTTCACAGCATTCCTCAAACATCACTGCAACAATTGTTGTAGCAACACAGTATTATTATTAGGAATGGTGAAATCAGTTCATTCCTGGACAGCTTCACTCTCAGATCTCTGTATCTTTCTGCCTGCACTTTTCTGTTTTCATAGTAATGTGTTACTTTCTCTTTTAATTTCCATGACAATTATAATTTGCATTTAAACTTCTATGTGGTGATACGTGAGAAAATGACTCAGAATCCAGAAGAGCTCCTGTGTTTGTAGAAGGTCTTGCTTAAGGGCGTTTATACACGACCCCTAAACTCCCGGGCAAATGGCTCCCAGCACCGGAGCTTAAAAATGTTTCCCCACCAGCTCCGGAGTTTACAGGAAATTAAGTGCGACCACGCCCACTTTAGCACGTCCCAGCGCACCTTTCAAGTACCTGCTCTCTGGAGGTGAAAATTCTTTGATGCAGTGTAACGATAGTGAGTGCGGGGCTCTCCTCGCTTCTGTTTGTTGTTTTTTGGCTCCCGCCCCTTTAAGAGCTATTTAAGAGACTGGAATGTTGCCGCGGCAAGAGCGAGAGGCAGAACGGAGGTGAGCCACATTTCTTTTCTTCCTGTTTTTTCTCCCTCCCCTCACGCAGCCAGCAGCCAGGAGTGTGGAGGGGGTGGGAACGCAGGAACAGCGACAAACCCCTAAGATCTCTGGTCCGAATTTAAGTGGCCAGCGGATCTTAGGGGTCGTGTGAAAAGGCCCTAAGATATTGCATATGTTCAATCCCAGTATCTGTGTAAGGACCATGAAAGGGTGTCCACGGCTCCCTATTTTGATCTTTTTCACTGATTCCTATATTGTGGAGCAATGCCAAGGAGTTATGGTGCTGCTCTGTTGGAAGTCGTTCCCCAGCTATTGTTCTAGAGTTCAAGGTAGCTCTTCTTCACCTTTTTACTTTCCATAGTTCTTTAGATCTAAGGGAAGGAATCAGGATTTTTTTTTTTGCACTAACCCAATTGAAGGAAACGAGAGGAGCCATAAGAGAATTTTCATGCTTCGTTTTCATTTCCATTCAATTAAATTGGATTGTTAGGGCAGAGACTCCCAATGAATTATGCTCATTGCTTTCCTCCCGATGCTTTTTAGACAGTGAGTTAACAGAAGGGTTTAGTTTTTAAGTGGCATTTCATTTCAGAACAAGTTAACTCGAACCATTGTTGTATTTGGTTTCAAATAAGGCTCTGCTGATTGAAAATGGAATTCAATCCAGCCTTTTAACACCAAGCCACTTTGTACCTTGATAATCATTACACAACACAACAAAGTATTTTGATTTTTAAAATGGATTTAGGACTTCAGACGTGGAAGGGACATGGTAAGATTAAAGATGTATACGTGGACATCAATAGTATTGTTAAGCTGAAGCTGTTTGTTTCAACCATTCTTAGAGAGCCATACTTTTATGCTTCCTTTTTTCCAGTGAATTCATCTTAGGCACCCAGAATGCCATGCTCAGGTTCCCTGCGGTGCCTGTTTTCATATGTGACTCTGTGTGTTGGTCTGAATGTGAAAAAAAGAGACCAGTGGGAGTATTAACCACCCAGATTGACTTTGCTGCCAGATGGGTGGTATATAAAACAAACAAACAAACAAACAAACAAACAAATAAATAAATAAATAAATAAATAAATAAATAAATAAATAAATAAATAAATAATAGGTTTGAGCAACACCCTTGCACATATCTGTTGCTCAAAGTGGGCAGATGTTTCAAAAGGAAAGTGTTATGGATGCCATTGTTTCAAAGAACAAGGTTCACATCACAATTTTGGGCAGGAAAGGCCTATCACATACACCTCCAAGACATGAGAAATGGTAGGTGTAACGTATTCTTGGGGTGAAGCTGTTTTTCTGAGGACTCCCCTAACTTCCGTTGTAGATTTACTATCTTGAAAGAATGTAAGCAAATTGTGTGGAAACTAACATGTGGATTCTGATTGGCTGTGGAATACCATGTGGATTATTTTTTCCTAGGCCACGGACTGTCTGAGTTATGCAGAGGAGAGAAGGAACAGAGAGATTCAGTTCCTTTGCATGGACTTTTCAAGATTTGATATTATAAATAGGCAGAGGCTTACAGTAGGAAATATAATTCCAAATTGTTGTTGTTGTTGTTGTTCAGTCGTTCAGTCGTGTCCGACTCTTCGTGACCCCATGGACCAGAGCTCGCCAGGCCTTCCTATCCTCCACTGCCTCCCGGAGTTTTGTCAAATTCATTTTGGTTGCATCGATGACACCGTCCAACCATCTCATTCTCTGTCGTCCTCTTTTCCTTTTGCCTTCGATTTTTCCCAGCATCAGGGCCTTTTCCAGGGAGTCCTCTCTTCTCATGAGGTGGCCAAAGTACTGGAGCCTCAGCTTCAAAATCTGTCCTTCCAGTGAGCATTCGGGGTTGATTTCTTTCAGAATGGATAGGTTTGATCTCCTTGCAGTCCAGGGGACTCTCAAGACTCTCCTCCAGCACCACAGCTCAAAAGCATCAATTCTGCGGCGATCAGCCTTCTTTATAGTCCAGCTCTCACTTCCATACATCACTACTGGAAAAACCATAGCTTTAACCATCCTGACCTTAGTTGGCAAGGTGATGTCTCTGCTCTTTAGGATGCTATCTAGGTTTGCCATTGCTTTCCTCCCAAGAAGCAGGCGTCTTTTTATTTCATTGCTGCAGTCGCCATCTGCAGTGATCAAGGAGCCCAAGAAAATAAACTCTGTCATTGCCTCCATTTCTTCCCCTTCTATTTGCCAGGAGGTGATGGGACCAGTGGCCATGATCTTAGTTTTTTTGATGTTGAGCTTCAGCCCATTTTTTTCACTCTCCTCTTTCACCCTCATTAAGAGGTTCTTTAATTCTTCCTCACTCTCTGCTATTAGAGTAGTATCATCTGCGTATCTGAGGTTGTTGATATTTCTTCCGGCAATCTTAATTCCGGCTTGAGATTCATCCAGACCGGCCTTTCTCATGATGTACTCTGCATATAAGTTAAATAGGCAAGGTGACAGTATACAGCCTTGTCGTACTCCTTTCCCGATTCTAAACCAGTCAGTTGTTCCATATCCAGTTCTGACGGTTGCTGCTTGTCCCACATATAGATTTCTTAGGAGACAGATAAGGTGGTCAGGCACTCCCATTCCTTTAAGGACTTGCCATAGTTTGTTGTGGTCTACACAGTCGAAGGCTTTGGCATAGTCAATGAAGCAGAAGTAGATGTTTTTCTGGAACTCTCTGGCTTTCTCCATAATCCAGCGCATGTTAGCGATTTGGTCTCTAGTTCCTCTGCCCCTTCGAAATCCAGCTTGTAGTTCTGGAAGTTCTCTTTCCACATACTGCTGAAGCCTGCCTTGTAGAATTTTGAGCATAACCTTGCTAGCATGTGAAATGAGTGCAATTGTGCGATAGTTGGAGCATTCTTTGGCGTTTCCTTTCTTTGGGATTGGAATGTAGACCGATCTTTTCCAGTCCTCTGGCCACTGCTGGGTTTTCCAAATTTGCTGGCATATCTTATGCAGCACCTTTACAGCATCCTCTTTTAAGATTTTAAAGAGTTCAATTGGAATGCCATCACCTCCACTGGCCTTGTTGTTTGCAATGCTTTCTAAGGCCCACTTGACTTCACTTTCCAGGATGTCTGGCTCCAGGTCAGCAACTACGCTATCTTGGTTATCAGGGATGTCCAGATCTTTCTGATATAATTCTTCTGTATATTCTTGCCATCTCTTCTTGATCTCTTCTGCTTCAGTTAGGTCCCTACCATTTTTGTCCTTTATCATATCCATCTTTGCACGAAATGCCCCCTTAATATCTCCAATTTTCTTGAACAGATCTCTGGTTTTTCCTTTTCTATTGTTTTCCTCTATTTCTTTGCACTGTTCATTCAAGAAGGCCGCCCTGTCTCTCCTTGCTATTCTTTGGAAGTCTGCATTCAATTTTCTGTATCTTTCCCTTTCTCCCTTGCATTTTGCGTCCCTTCTCTCCTCCGCTATTTGTAGGGCCTCGTTGGACAACCACTTTGCTTTCTTGCATTTTCTTTTCTTTGGAATATTTTTCATTGCAGCCTCCTGTACAATGTTACAAGCCTCCATCCACAGTTCTTCAGGTGTTCTGTCCACCAAATCTAGTTCCTTGAATCTATTCTTCACTTCCACTGTGTATTCATATGGGATTTGACTTAGGTTATACCTGACTGGCCCAGTGATCTTCCCTACTTTCTTCAGTTTGAGTTTGAATTTTGAAATAAGAAGCTGATGATCTGAGCCACAGTCAGCACCAGGTCTTGTTTTTGCTGACTGTATAGAGCTCCTCCATCTTTGGCTGCAGAGAACATAGTCAATCTGATTCCGGTATTGTCCATCTGGTGATGTCCATGTGTAGAGTCTCCTTTTGTGTTGTTGGAAAAGAGTGTTTGCAATGACCAGCTTGTTCTCTTGACAAAACTCAATTAGCCTTTGCCCTGCTTCATTTGGAACTCCAAGGCCAAACTTGCCAGTTATTCCTTTTATCACTTGACTCCCTACTTTAGCATTCCAATCCCCTATGATGAGAAGAACATCTTTCTTTGGTGTCAGTTCTAGAAGTTCTTGTAAGTCTTCATAAAATTGGTCAATCTCAGACTCTTCAGCACCGGTAGTTGGAGCATAAACTTGGATTACTGTGATGTTCAAAGGACTGCCTTGGAATCGTACCGAGATCATTCTATCATTTTTTAGGTTGTATCCCAGCACTGCTTTTCTCACTCTATTGTTGACTATGAAGGCTACTCCATTTCTTCTATGGGATTCTTGCCCACAGTAGTAGATGTGATAGTCATCTGAACTGAATTCACCCATTCCTGTCCATTTAAGTTCACTGATGCCCAGGATGTCAATGTTTATTCTTTCCATCTCACGTTTGACCACATCCAGCTTACCCTGGTTCATAGATCTCACATTCCAGGTTCCTATGCAGTATATCTCTTTGCAACATTGGACTTTCCTTTCTCTTCCAGGCACGTCTGCAGCTGAGCGTCCTTTCGGCTTTGGCCCAGCCACTTCATTAGCTCTGGAGCTACTTGTACTTGTCCTCCGCTCTTCCTCAGTAGCATGTTGGACACCTTCCGACCTGAGGGGCTCATCTTCCAGCGTCATATCTTTTAGCCTTTTGTTTCTGACCATGGGATGTTCTTGGCAGGGATACCGGGGTGGCTTGCCAGTTCCTACCCCAGGAAGTCTTATTACAGGCCTCATTGTCACCAGTGTAATTAGCCTTACAATGATGAAAGCAAAGTTCAGCCTGTTTTATTTTGTAGCCTCACTGATCAACTGGGACACAAAAGTAGAAATGTGCCCCATTTATAAGATATTCCAGACTGAGGCAAATAATTCCAAATACATCATTTCAATTCAGTTGACCAGAATTTAGTACATCCTATGAATATATGATACCCCAGGAATAAAGTCACATCTCACAGCTTTAGATATAGGGTATAAAGACCATATGTCCTTAGTAACCTGTTTTGGTCTTTCCCACAAGGTCTCATGGACATCAGGAAAGTGTGCAGCGTCCATCAGTTTCTTAAATAAAAAGTGTTCAAAAGAATCCCTGACAAGTGAAGTAGACTACTTTATTGTTCAGTTTGGTTTCTATGCTTTGCTGCTTCTTGGCTAGAGTAAGGTCATCAGAAAAGATTTGTCTCATATGCAAAATTATGAGCAGGTTGGAATTGGCTGAAAAAAAGGAGATTGATGCAACATAAATGACTTGGGAGTCCAGTCATTTCAGCAAATGCTAGAATCCTAGATTAGTGAAGTTGGAAGGGTTCTAAAAGGCCATCAAGACCAATCCCCACCTCAGTGCAAGAATGCATGATTACTAGAGGTGGGCATGAAACAGAAAACCTATGGTTTGGTTCCTTCTCTTTCGGATCCCGCTCAGTTCATTTCGTTGTGTTTCATACAAAATTTTCAAACAAAAATTTGTATGAACTGAACCAAAATGAACTGGTTCGGCTTACTGGCTGGAGACCACACCAACTCTGGGGGAATGTCGCCGCTGCTGACAAGGACGCTGAGGAATAGCCTTATTTTGATTTGCACAACTATTCTCAGGTCTAAAACTGCAACATCTGTAGGAGAGGTACCTCACTTACTTCTCACCAATAGCCAAGAACAAAAAGCAAACTGCAGACTCATTCAGAAATTGGATTGGATGGTGTGTTATGAAAGGTTAAAGGCAAAACTGATACTATCTGTAAAGTGACTTTTCCTCCCTAAGTACTGCATACAGTGGTGCCTCTACTTACAAGTTTAATCTGTTCCGAATGCATGCTGTCTTCTAAACAGCCCTATTCCTGGCAAGATAGGACCACATGCCTTTTCAAAACATATGAACTGAAGCTAAAGCTCAGCTTTAGAAGACTAAAGTGTTCTGCTTATATAACACCCCATACCACTACAAGTAGTCTCTGGGCGGTTTACAATTTTTTAATTACAGTGTGCAGGCTACACATTCCCCCCCCCCAGCAAGCTGGGTACTCATTTTACCGACCTTGGGAGGATGGAAGGCTGAGTGAACCTTGAGCCTGCTACCTGGGATTGAACCCAGGTCGTGAACACAGTTTTACCTGCAGTACAGGCATTTAACCACTGTGCCACAAGGCTCATGTTTTGAAGCACATAAAAAGAGTATTTGGAATGTCCTTTAAAGCACAGACACGTTGCAAGTACTGCGCTATATCCTGTTGTGAATCCAGGAAAGTTTAAATTGATGGATATTTTGAGAGACACATTTTGTTTATTTTGCTGCTAATGCATGGAAAACTCTATTGCATGCAATAGGTTATATATATATTAGAGATGGGCACGACTTAGCGGTATTCCCGTTTCCGTTTCCGTTACTCGTTTCCGTTACTCTACGGAAACGGTAACGGGAATCACTGCCCCAGACTTCGAGCTCGAACCGACGAACGAACAATTTTGTCTGATTTGTCGTGCTCGTTACTTGCATCGCGCAATGCCAAGCGGCACAGAAAAAAAGTTTTTAAAAGTTAAAAAAAAACCTGATTCCCGGCCCTAAGAGTAGGCGAAAACTGTCTGAGGGCACCTACCAGGCCAGAAGGGTGTTTTATTTGGGGGGGGGGTTTCCCGCCCCCCTCTCCTTGGCTATTGCTACTGCTGCGCTGCTGGTACCAGGCTGGGAGGGCGCATCCATTTGCCATGCAGTGCGGGGGATCCAAAATGGCGACCGCAAATTTTTTTTTGAAATCGTTGCCCAAAACCCCACCAAAGCACCACAGAAACATGCGAAAATTAGCTATTTTAAATGCTTGAATTTTTACAGTAGCAGCAGTGGGTTTTTCTTGCAAAAAAAAGTCTCCGTTGATTTTATTTTATTTTATTTTATTTTATTTTTTTACACCTGCACATTTGCAATGATGGGCTCGCCCATGGGAGTGGACCATGCAAAGTTTTGGAGCCATTCCACCAATCGCATGGCCAGGTTTTGCTGACTGTACCAGGCTGGGAGGGCGCATCCATTTGCCATGCGGTGGGGGGGGGATCCAAAATGGCGACCGCAATATTTTTTTTGAAATTGTTGCCCAAAACCCCACCAAAGCACCACAGAAACATGCGGAAATTAGCTATTTTAAATGCTTGAATTTTTACAGTAGCAGCAGTGGGTTTTTCTTGCAAAAAAAAGTCTCTGTTGATTTTATTTTATTTTATTTTTTTACACCTGCGCATTTGCAATGATGGGCTCGCCCATGGGAGTAGACCATGCAAATTTTCCACCAATCACATGGCCACTTGGCCAGGTTGACCACAGAGACTTCTGGGATGTGCCAATCGGGCATAAACAGCCCACTAATCGTAGCCCAAACCCGAACCCTAAGCCTAAGCCTAACCCATACACCAGTACACTGTCCTTCTAAGTGGGTCAGAGAGGCACCCAGAGGTGCACCCCAATACTCACCGTAACCTCACCCGTAACTAGCCTAACCCTAGCCGTTGCGCTAAGCCGTCTTAACCCTAAGCCAGATCTACTTGCATTGCACTACATGCAAGTACGTGAGACACAGCGGGTGCAAAGAGTCTGCCAGTCCGTCACTTGTGGCTCTGGCTGAGTCCTGCAGCTCCCTCCAGGAGCCCGCTACCCCCTCCCCAAACCAGTACTAACGACAACGAAAAAACGAAAAAACGAACCGACTAATTTTTGCAAATTTTCGCGAAAAACGGAAACGAGCCGAAACGGAACCGGCCCGACTAACGACAACTCGAAAAAATTTTTTTTCAAGTCGTGCCCATCTCTAATATATATCGCACATCTGTCCTCGATAACCACAGCAGATCATGTTTCACCTGTGGAGATAAGAAGCCATCAGCAGACGTCTGCTGGAAATGATTACAGAGTCATGCTGCTCTTCTGTACCTAACAGACTTGGAAAGCAATTGGCATCTAGACTAGCAAGCTTAATTTCAGCGGGCGCTTCAGGAAACTGTGAAGGAATAACAAGGTACCAACTGAATTAAAACATACATGCACGGGATTCCCAGAGCAAGTCTATTCCTATTCAAAACTAATTCCCTTTGTAACTTGCTTCAGTGGGGCTTATGCCCATGGAAGTGTGAACAGGATAGAAATCCTTGGTCAGTTATTAAAAAGCATGTCCCTAACCTTCTAAAACAGTGGTTTCCTGACTTGATTAATCCAGATGTTTTTAGACTGCAATTCCCAGAAACCCCGGCCAGCACAGCTGGGGATGAAGATTTCTGGGCACTGCAGTCCAATAACACTTGTGTTACTCAAGGCTGGGAATCACTGTTCTAAAATAAAACTCTCCTATATCTTTGCTAATGCCAATGCTGCAGGTGCAGCAATAGCACCCACGGAATGGCAACTGTAATTAAAGAATGATGTGCCACCAAAGCAGTGCTGACTTATACTCATTCTTTTTAGGGCTCTCTACATATAGAGCGTGTGGAGGGCAGTCTGGGACTGTGCAGTTTGTGCAGGCCTACACAGGATAGCACAGTGGGAAATCACACTCCCAACCTCTAATACCCCAACTCACATTACTATCCAGCAAGTTAAATCTGCGAGTCGTAGTCCAAAAAGGTGAAATTTCCAAATGCTGTGCAAAAAGGACTCTAGACAAATTTTTCACCAAAGGGCAGTCTTTCAGATGAAGAATATCAGAAGAGAGTGCTTTCATTAAATCTATTTGTCCATTCTCGTTTCTATTGGTGATTTTGAAGGCACAACACTGCCAAAGCCCTCGCTTCCTCTCTCACATTCATCCTGATGATGCCAAGGACCTTTGCAAGGCTAGGGAGAAGCCCAAACAAAGCTCTGACCCCTCTCCACCCTGTCCTCATCTGAAGAAGCCTGGATAAAGCACCAAATGCAACAACACTTAGACGGTTACTTCACGTCCATTCTCGTTCCAGGAGGAAGTTTGTTGCGTGTTGACATCGGTCACGGTCATGTGGTCTTCTCCCGCTTCTGTCCCTGTTCCCATGTACCCACGGGTGTGATTGATGATACTGGGATGACTGTTACAACACGTCCTCGTTCCGTGATGAGATATGAAATTCTGTGCCTTCGTTCTCTCTCTCTCTTTTTTTGGCCCAACCTTCCATTTTTCGATGTTTCAATTCTCCAAACCCTTGCCTTCAATGTGTTACGGAGCAAACTTCGAGGCATTTGTCTTTTAAAATCTTAGCACTGCGTTGCTAACTCCATGGGGAATTTACTGGCGAATGTCACTTCACACTCCTGCCACTAGATGGCAACAAGCTACAATCGGCACTCATTCTGCAACAAGGCTAACTTCACGGGCTCTCATCTCAGAACAAGAAGTGACACAAGCAGATTCCCAAGGCCAGGGAGGTTAATTGCTCATCCTGCTTAAATCGCAGTTCAGGGGGCAGGGTTGGGACTAACTCCCCTCATCCTGCAATGGACATGCGGTAAGATTACTTCATAGCAGTCCCAAGAGGGACCACAAACAGCAATGAGATGGACGTGAAGTATCAGCCTTAGTGGTTTGCACTGCACACCATGTTGCATCATCTGGGTAGGGACAGGACATGAAAGCTCATATTTAGCCTGTCACAATCTCAGGCGTAATGCCTGCATAGGGCATCACTCTATCTTTCTGAGTGTCTTCCGAACCCTTCCTAGTTTCTGTTTTATTCTTACGCTGGAGTGTGGAAATGTTCTTCTATGTTGCTGGAATGATATTCCAGTAATTGAATACAGAGAGATCCTACAGGATGCAATACTGCACCCTTTCTGTTGGGACTAAGAGTGCCGACAACAACATTCATATGCCCTATCAGTAAATTAATTAAAGGAAGATTTGCTGCTGCTGTAGGTCCCAGAGCTGCTCTTGCATCAGTCCAGGGACTGAGAATCAGCTAGTTGTAGCACGAGGACGGCCATTTTGCTAGCACCCAGAAGCTCTAGCATGAAACATCACAGCAGAGGATCGTGACACAAAAGCACACTCTCCCAATGCTCTCCTTAAAGGGGGCATCATCACAATTCATTTCTTTATTCACAGAGCTGCAGAATGTTTTCGTAAATGTATCATTAAAAGATAAAAAAGCTTATTAATAATTGCTGGAGTTCACAAAACACCTCATTTATGCAGCCATTTTTATTAAATTTAATTACGCTGTAACATTTTTTGTTGCCAATAACAATTTTTATGGACCCCTATTTATTACCACATTAAAAAGATATTACAGCTTTCTGCAAGAGCTTGGATATGCTTGATTAGCTGTTTTAGTAAAAAGAAGTCCATGAAAGATAAAGATTCGTCAAATGGCATTTTAATTCATCCCAGCTAAGAAGTGAATACTTAGTAACCAATCCTTTTCTGCAATGCATGCAGAAATCCTGGCATCCTGTCATACGAAAAGACTAACTAGGAACCTATCATTACAGTTGCCGATAACTGAACTTCCCTTCTGGTATTATTATCTTTTCTCTATTTTTTTCACTCTCTTCACATCTACTCCTCTCACCTTAATCTTGTTTTCTCCTCTTTTGTGCTCCTTCAGCCAATTTATTTATTATTCACAGATATTAGTAGTTTGATGCTGCTTTGGGACTGGAGGGGAGAACCACCAGAACAGCTTCCCAGAAAGGACATTACACTGTAAATAAAATACCTTGCATTTCTCCATATTAACAGAAATAAAATCCCAACGGGAATGGAGTCCCAAACAAAACTGAAGCAAAGCAACACAACAATTGTTATTTAAAAAAAACCTGGAGAAAGCAAAATATTAAAAAAGACAGCACATTTCTCTGTGCTACTAGTTGATTTACACAGATAATGTAAAGTATTGGTTCCCAGTATTGAGCAACTCAGGTGCTCTTGGATTGCAATTCCCAGAAATCTTTACCACCAGGTGTGCTAGCCAGGGTTTCTGGGAGTTGCAGTCCAAGAACACCTAGGTCATCCAAAATTAGCAACCATTGATCTGCCCTATCTACTTTGATCTGGGTTTCTGCACGTAGCCGGGGGTTTGACTCAATGGTTTTATAGAGCCTTTCCAACTCCATTGTTCTATCACACTATGATGCAGAGCAGTGGCCCCCAAATTGTGTGCTGTGGCCCTGGGAGGCATGGAGAATCCAACTCAGGGCCACCACTGAATCCTCTAATCCTTCCGCACCTTCCCTCATAGCATCTTACACCAGTTACTTGCAATTTCTCTGATGTCCGTGCATGGTGCTGAGAGGGAACCCTGGCCCAGTATTACCAAAGGACTGGGTTTCCTGCCCTCCCCAAGGAAGACTTGCCTGCTACCTCCTTGCACAAAATGCAGCCTCTCGGTGTTACCCAGGAAGCTGCTTCCCTAGGAGAAGTCAGCCCATCAGGGCATTCCCATTAAGCTACCTGTAGATAGCAGAATCTCTGGCCAGTCCTGGTAATACGCCTTGAGTAAGTGCACCCTTGTGTTTTTGCTTGCTTGTTTGTTTGTTGTTATGTAGAGGAGTAGAGTGAAACCAAGTAATCCATTATGAAGTCTGGATTAACTGACAGTCACTGCCTTTCCCTCGCTCTGGTGCCCAGCAATGGAAAGGAAGTGTTGAATCAGGTGCCCCCAAGCCAAACCCAGCAATGCAGTGAAGCTTTGGGGTGCCTGATCCCAGTAGGTGAAATGAGGCTACCACCATGGGGAGCAAAGTTGGGTGGCTGTGGTAAAGGAGCTATCTGTTCCTGCTTCAGACAGCTAGCTCCTTCACCACTGCCATCCGACTTTGCTCCCCATGGTGGTAGCGAGGGGCAGTGGGCAGGTCCTTACCCACTCCTGAAAAGAAGGCACACACTTTTCAGGTGCCTTCTTTTTGGGAGGGGGGTAAGGACCCAC
The DNA here is from genome assembly GCA_037367245.1 of Phrynocephalus guinanensis. Taxonomy (NCBI): domain Eukaryota; kingdom Metazoa; phylum Chordata; class Lepidosauria; order Squamata; family Agamidae; genus Phrynocephalus; species Phrynocephalus guinanensis. Next base: position 153,855,516 of record CM074733.1, on the reverse strand, counting down.
CCACCACCACTCACTACAAGCCTGGTGGGGATGAAAGGCATGGGTGCCATCGGCTTTGAGGTGCATCTTTCACCCCCCACCCCTGCACTTGTCTTTTCCCACTCCCAAAAATAAGGCACTTTTTGGGAGTGGATAAGGTCTCATCTGCCGCTGCTAACTACAAACCCATGGGGCAGGCAGGAGCTGCACCATTCGGTCCATTGCCCAGGAAATTCAAACAGCCATTTGAACTTCCCGGGCAGGAGGCCCAGCAGTGCAGCTTCCAATCTGCTGTTCTGTGGAGCAACACCACCCCTGTGGTTGGGCAGAACTGCAGATCTGGTCCACTGCTTGAGAAGGTTTGAATTTCCCTGGGGGCAAACAGAGTGGGAAACCTTCTCAGGCATCAAGCCAAGCGTTGCAGCATCCGAACCGCCACTCTGCCTGGTCACACTTCCTGGGCAGCAGACGGAGCAGTGCAGCACATGATCCGCAGCTCTGCCCAGCCACACCACCCCGTATGTCTGGGCAGAGCAGCGGATCAGGTCAGCCACTTGGGAAGGTTTAAACTTCCCCAGCAGCAGACAGAGCAGGAAGTTCAAACCTTCCTGGGTGGCGGACCAAGCGGTGCAGCACCCAATCCACTGTTCTGCCTAGTGGGAATGAAGCCACTCGCTCATTTTACATTTACATTTATTTAATTATTTGCATTAGCCATGGCCTTAGCAAAAGAGAACAACATTTAAATAGATATAAAATTGGCATACCAAATCATAAAAGTAAATACATACATATACTTGCAACATTCCTGTACAGAATCTGAACAAATAATCTGTAAATGATTGTTAGTTTAAAATCATGGTTGGCCTCATTTTAATTGCTGCTGCTAAAAATTTAGCTGTCAGCAGTGTCACCTGATTGTCTCGGTCTCCAAGGAGTAATGATATATAAAAGTCAGATGAACGACCTGGCTTCTTTGCTAACATGGGAAAAAGTAATTCTTGCCGCACCTCTCTATAAAAGGAACAAAACAGTAACACATGGGCAAGTGTTTCAACACCTTCACCACATGGACATGTGCGGTTTTGTAGAGGTGTTCCTTTAAAGCGACCCTCTAGCATAGCTGAAGGCATGACATTAAATCGTGCACATGAAAAGGCCCTTCTGTGCTTTGGAACTGTTAGCACATTTAGATATTGTGCCATTGTTTTTGGATGACTTAACGCTGAGTTGTCATACCAGGGGCATAATTTATTGGTGACAGACAGATTATTTTGATATTCAATGTCATGTATACGCTGCTCTAATAAACTTCTCGCCCTACTATACCCAGTGGTCACTAGATGATCGGGCGACAGTCCCAGAGAGTATACTTTGGATTTGATATCTTTCATCCATCTACTCTCATGAGAATCCTTCATGACAAAAGGAAGCAACCCAGAGGGAGCTTGATTCAGTCTTAGCCAGTAATTTAGTGTCCTGAGCCAAGCCTGTGTATGCACGGAGAGGAGGCCACTTTCCAACCTTAATGTGGCATTTGGGACACAGCTAGGGACAGCAAATATTTGTCTAAGAAATTTAGACTGTACAATTTCTAATGATTTTAGATTTCTATTGGCCCATATTGGAATCCCATATAGCATCTGCGCTAATGGCTTGGCTCTGTACACTTCTAGTGCTGCTGGTATGAAATTGTGACCTTTAGTGAAAAAAAACTGTTTCAGGATTTTTATAGTTTGTGAGGCTTTTTTCTACCACATGTTCTTGCTGAGCTGTCCAGGTTCCTGATGACTGAAAAACCATACCTAGGTATTTAAAGACTCTGACCTGTTCAATTGGTTGCCCGTCCAGGGACCACTTAGAGAGTCTGAAGTGTTTTGAGAATACCATTATTTTGGTCTTGCTGTAATTTACCTCTAGATGTTCCTTCTGACAGTAGTTGGAGAATGCCCTTAGTTGTCTTTTCAGACCCACTTTAGTTTGAGATAGAAGTACTGCATCATCTGCGTATAGTAGGGCTGAAATGGGTTTAGTTGCTATTTTAGGAGCATGGTGTGTTGGAGATGATAAATGCTCTACAATATCATTCAGATATAAATTGAACAGGATTGGAGCTAAGACACACCCTTGTTTTACCCCTTTTTTAGATAGCATTGGTTCTGTTAAATGCCCATCTACGGTGCAGCGTACCCTCAGCCAGGTATTGTTGTAAAGGCATTTGATTAGAAAAAGCAGTCTTTTATCTATAGTTGTAGAGGCTAATTTTTCCCATAATCGCGCTCGAGGTATGGAATCGAATGCTGCTTTGAGGTCAATAAATGCTGCATACAGCCTGCCCCTTTTCTTTTTTGCATATTTATCAATGAGATGATCTAGTACAAAACAATGGTCTATGGTGGATCGCCCCTGACTGAATCCTGCTTGCTCTACTGCCATAATATTTTCATCTTGAATCCAATCAGTTAGCTTGTTGCAGAGGTGTTTAGCATATAGCTTACTTATTACACATAATAGGCTGATTGGTCGATAATTGGCAGGGTCTGTTTTAGCTCCTTTTTTGTGTATGGGAATTATTACAGAAGTGTTCCAACCCATGGGTAACAATCCTGTTTGATCAATAAATGTGAATAAAACTACCAGCAGGGGAGTCCACCAGGTGATGTTGGATTTTATAAGTTCTGGGGGCAAAAAGTCAATTCCAGGGGCTTTGTTGTTTTTAAGTTGCTGGATAAGACTTTCAACCTCCTTTGCTGAGACTGGTGGCCACTTAGGGAGCTCTTCTGTTGCTACTGTTGTTTGGGTGTCCTGAAAAGTGGAGTCTGAGAACAATGCCTTATAGTGTTGCATCCATTCTATGGGCCCTATAACACACTTTGGATCTGACCAGCCATTATTCATTAAGCCTGTTATTGTTCGCCAGAAGAGACTAGTGTCTTTGTCATTAGAGGCTTTTAGCAAAATTTGCCATGCCCTTGTGGTTGCTTGCTGTTTTTTTCTCCTTAATCAAGGATTTGTATACTTGTCTACTGGCTACAAACTCATTTAATAGAGTTTGTAAATGAGTTTTCCTATACTTATGGTATATTTTCCTCATTTGGCTCTTGGCCTGCTTACATTCATTATCGAACCAGCAAGGAGTTTTTAAAGCTCTTTGGTGGCCTGCATTGGTTACCGTTGTTTTTAGTTTAGCTCCTAGTTTTCCGGTCAGTGCTTGAAAAAGTTTTACTGCCTCAGTGTCACAACTGGCATTGAGAATGGCATTTCGGTCGTTCATATATTCCTCAGTTTTAAGTAGCTGAGTCAGAGTGATACCCACTGCTGGGGACCATTTAATTCTCTTACTACTAGTCATTTCTAAGTCTTTGTTGGGGTACAAATGTAAATCTAATCGGGGGTTACTATGTGTTGGATGTGTTAGCATCATTGACAGGGGTAGATGGTCACTTTCTGTATTATTACCAATTTCAAATTTAGTGACATAGTTATATGCAGAATATGAGATTGCTATGTAATCGATTACACTACCACCCCTCTTGGTGAAATGAGTGTATTCTCCCGATAGATCACCATTCACTGACCCATTTAGTATTAAGAGATTTCTCCTTCTTGTAAACTGAGCAAAACAATACCCTGCATAATTACATGTTTTATCTTTAGATGATCGGCATTTTCCCCTCAATGTGTAGTCATCTGTATCCAATACCTGATGGAAGTGGGTATATAAATTTTCATCGTTGATACCCAATCGTGCATTGAAATCTCCAGCTATGATAAATATAGCCTTAGGATATAACCATTCGAGTTGTTCTACATAATCATCAATTGTACCCCATATATTGCTAATAATAACTTTTTTTGAGCATGGTGGTATATATACATTGACTATCAGCAGAGAGAATTCAGAGAATAGAATATGGCAAGCAATTACATATAACCTAGAGGGGGTCACCTGGGATAGTATAGTATTAGATGTTGGAACTAAACTGATATGGTTGGCTTTAAGCTTTGTGGAAACCAGGATCCCAAGGCCTCCCTTAGGACGGCCATGTCTGGAGCTAGAGTCAGCTTTTAATAAATAGCTTGCAAAGCCATCTAGCTCCAGTTCTTCCTTCTCCCAGGTTTCCTGGAGAAGTACTATATCATACTCCCTAATAAACTTTTGAAAGGAAGGATCTGCTACCTTCCCTCGCCAACCTGCAATGTTCCAGGAAAGGAATGTCAATGTAGGGTATTGTTGATTTATCAATGGTCATCCGGACATCGATGGATCAGAGATGAATATTTTCTTTCCTGCAGCAGAATTGAGGAGGGTATCACTTCCTGGGATAGCTGTTTGGTTTATGTGTGTAGGGCTGGCGTGCTGGAAAGTTGGACAGTTGTCCCCTCGAGTAGCGGTGTCTAAACAATAGGCTGCTGCCCTCTCGCTGGATGGAACTCTGTTTCTTCCTGAGATCCACTCTTCCCTGCTAGGTGGCTCACAAGAGACTATATCTTTCTCTGCATGTTCAATCAGCTCCACTGGTGGGTTCCATACACTTACATTGGATACAACAGAGGAGGCGGGGTAAATTGGGCAGCCTATCTTCTTATTGATTTTCTCGGGGGAACCGATTTCCTCATCCCCCAGTTCTCTCATCTGGGTCCAGGTGGCTGAAGTCACGCTTTCTGGTTTTGGGGTAGGGATCAAATCGCAAATGTCTCCCTTTGGAGCAAGTTTATTCAGTAGGGGGTTTATTTCCACTGAGATCTGCAGCTGTGTAGTAGGGACCTTCCTGTTCTGAAGTGCTAGGTTCCTTCCAGAGGTGCCTATTTCTCCTGCATCCAGATCTTTTATTTGTGACCAGATATGTGGATCATTTGTTACTGGATTTAATGTTGGGGTCCCATCATTGAAAGTGTTCTCTAGGGTAGTCTTGCATGGTAGAAGACTAATTCTCTCTGGTGCCTGCCACTGCGAAGTATGTGGCTGTCCATTCTGAGGTTTTGAATCAGCTCCCTTCCTTGCTCTTATTTTTATCAGGTGGCCCTTTAGAAGCTCAAGTCTGTCAATTATCTCATTTTGTATTTCAGAGGGTAGAGTGTGGAAAGAGTCTAAAAGATTCTTCTCCTCAGGAACCAAGGGTCCAGTGGGTTCTTGTGTCCATTCCATTGGCTGCTGTGAGATATCCTCTTGCAACTCTGTAGCACTTGTGTTTTTTTCCTGATATAAGTTCCCCCTGATGGCTGACAATAGTGGCCAAATCAACAGGATTAGTGCTATAATTTTCTCTTTCTGGGGGGCTTATAGCATAATCTGAGGTAAAAGGCCTCAGTGGCAAAGGTGGTGCACAGTTCTCAAAGACTCTTACTACAGATATGCCCCTCTTGAGCAATGTGTCTTTACATTTATATGCCCGTTCAGCTGAGCTCCTTTTAGTGAATGTGACCATTGCATGAGCATTGTGAGCATTGAGATGTAGGTACTCCACAGACAACAGGTCCGCTAGGGTAAAAGCACCTGGGGAAGCCAATTCTAAAGTTCTTAATAAATGCAGTTTGCGCTTGTAATGTGGTGTGGGCCCCACTGGTTTCGGACAATTTATCAAAGCTAATTTTTGTCTGTTCAATACTAGTTTCCAGCCATGGTCTCCTGTGATCCTGTTGTTTGAGGGTCTAGGTTTCTGTGGGGTTTGAACCTGTGAGTTCTGAGAGGTGTCTTGCTGTGCTGGAATTGATTTAGATTCGGGAATTTGGGTAGAAGATCTCATTTCATCTCCTGGGAATGCTGGTTTTTTTAAGGTAGGCTTCTCAATACACTTAGTATTTTCATGTAGTGAGATGTTTTCCAGTAATTTGAAGAGTTTCTCAAACTGCATCTTTTTATGTCGACTCAGTTTAACATTTTTAACATTTTTGCTTTTTTTCTTACTATTTGTGGCCCCCCTTTTAGTAATCATTTTCCCACGAACCTTTTTGCAGCCCATACAAGTGATGATAGATCTGCTTGCATTGGGCCTGTTATTAGTGTCTTCTGTATCAGATTTTAGCCAGAGCTTTTTGCACATGTCCGCCAAAATAGTTAAGAGTTTGTTTGATTCACTTAGAAAGGATTTCATACGCTGTATGTCCTCT